>JAYMTB010001776.1:0-10288 GCA_036897585.1 Francoa sonchifolia | reverse complement strand
TTTTATACCCACTCACGTGTGCTCCTTTGGCTTTTTACATCAAAACTCTAATATTTATTGTATTACTTGCTGTGAAAAAAAAAACAATGACAAGCCAATATACAACACAAATACCTTACATAGATTACAAAATATTTTGTTTATATGTCATCGTAGTCTAAGGTAGGCTTAAGGCATAAATAACGCTTTACCTATAGGGGAAAAATGGGTTTAAATTAGTGTTGAAAATCGGTGATCCTACATGTTATAAAATAAATTCAAATGCAAAATTACTCTACATTGCCGAAAAATAAGATGATGGGCAAAGATTGTACACCACATTTGGTGCAATTGGTTTCAATGGTTGCCGTATTGCCTAGTTTGAGATTGGCGTATATTGATAATTGATGAATGAGGGGCTTACAGGAGAGTCACATGCAGCAACAAATGTTATTACATGTGACAAAAAAGGGCCCCTGTTTTTTTAGCTAAACAAAATCCTAACAAAATTTCACACTTAAATAAATTTATTTATAAAAAGAAAAAAATAATAGGGAAAAAAAGGGAGAATGATGCATAAATACCTAGCATTATCAAAAACAATTCTCCCTATTTAAACACAGCCTTCACTTCTCTATCTCAAAACACATTTACGCTAAAGATGGAAGGTTATAGTTTCAGAAGCCTTACCTTTATGCTGCTCATTGCCTTCCTGGTTTGGTCTTCAAATTATGCAACATGCAATGCTCGAAGAGGTAAGCATTGGAGGCAAAGAAGAAGTTCTTCAGCTTCTTTATCTGCAAAGAAGAAAGGAAAAAGTCATGGCAGTAAGCATCACCAAGGAGGGAGTTCAAAACCAAAACCTCCAGTACCTTCGCCGGCTCCTAAACCAAAAGATGGTGTTGCAATGCCACCACAGAAAGGTTACATCAGTGCATCTTCCACTGTCTTTAATGTGCTAGATTTTGGTGCAAAGGGTGATGGAAGTAATGACGACACAAAGGTAACTCTTCTAGTATTGTTCTGCTACTTGAAGCAAGTACCAATTTTTTCTTCAAACAGAGGAGCCCATTGCAACCTGAAGATTTCGTGCAATTGAAAATTAATTAGTACACATCTGCATGTACGGACCAACGTAAAAAAAATGGGTCTTCATGCATTTTACATTATAGCTTATGTTGAAAGGTGTAAAATTGGTTGTATTAGTTGAATGTTACGCGGTAACTTTAGTAATTGTAAAAGCAAAATTATTGGAGAAATAGGTCACAGACTTATACGTGAAAGTGAAGACAGAATAAATATAAAGAGAAAAAACAACAGAAAAGTGAAGTATCCGAGATGGGACCTGTTTCTTAGAAATGATTCTGTTTACGGCAGTTCTACTTCTAACTTTCCACACAATAATTGTACATAGTTAATGTAAAATATAACACCAACCTTATAATTAGAATAGTCATTGTTGCTCAGAGGTATTGCTATTGTGCATCGCAGGCGTTTCAAGCTGCTTGGGCATCTGCTTGTAAGGTGGAGGCATCAACCATCATCATTCCAGCAGAATCAGTATTCCTTGTAGGGCCCATTTCATTCGCTGGTCCATATTGTGAAGCAAACATTGTATTTCAGGTAGGAGAAACTTTAGTTGGATTTACTAGTAACCATGAGAAAATAGAGCGAATGAAGTATAATTAAGGCTAATTGAATTTTTCAGCTGGATGGTACAATCATTGCTCCCACAAACTTCAATGTTTGGGGAAAAGGCTTGTTTCAGTGGCTTGAGTTCACCAAGCTTCGAGGAATTACAATTCAGGGAAAAGGTGTCATTGATGGAAGCGGCTCAGGCTGGTGGCAACAAGATTCCCTGTTCAATGATCCCATCGATGATGAAGAAAAACTCATAATTCCTCTGAACACCACTGTACAAAAAAACCCGCCACTGCCGGTAATTATCTCCTTTATTCTCTTTGCATTTAATTTCTGATGATCTGTAACTAAACAAAACTTCTCCTGATTACTTGCGCGGCAGATAAGTAGTGAACTCAATGGGAAAATGCCAAGAATCAAACCAACGGTAAGGACCACTTGAAAGCTGCAATATTAGAAAGTAAATTTTATAACTATTTCTATCCAATTAACATAATTCTTATATTTTCATTGCGCAGGCGCTAAGGTTTTATGGGAGTTTTAATGTGACAGTCATGGGAATAACAATTCAAAACAGCCCACAGTGTCACCTCAAGTTTGATAACTGCATGGGAGTTGTAGTTCATAATATAAATGTCTCATCCCCTGGTGACAGCCCCAATACAGATGGAATCCACCTACAGAACTCCAAAGATGTGCTAATACATGGCACCAATCTTGCTTGTGGTAAATAACACTGCCTGCCAAGTGAATAATTTTTTTACTGCAATTTTCTATAGGCAAATGGGGGTCACAAACTGAGCTCCATTTTCGACAATTACAAATAACACCTACAGAGTAAAAGTCAATGATTTGGCAGAATCACCATAAGAAATAGTGAATTACTGATGGCCTTATCTTAGTAGGACAGAAAGTTTAGACGGCATACCTGGAGTAGGATCCTGATCATATAATATCTTATCCTACCTGTAAGTTTATTCCCTAAATTATTGATGCATAGCCACTAGATGTTTGACACATGGCATATGGCAGTCACCTACAATTCAAACATTATAGCCATAGCTTATTTGACACGTGTCACACATAAATCCTCAGTGGACCACATAACAAAGGATTAGGTTTTGAACCCCACAGACAACAAGAATCACTTATTTGTTTTACCTCTTCGGCTTTTATCTTGTCTTCATCAACAACTGACCATTTGCTTCCATTCTCTCCTAGCATTGTCTACTTCTGCATAAATGAAAGTGTAACTTAACATTGACATAAGACAGTTTTATGTCTCAGCCATATGCCTAATAAGCTCCCCAAAATGTAAGCTTTGACATGACATGGCTTAGATATGTATGTTCAAATGTACATAGTAAATGTACATCATGGTCAAGAAAGAGAAAAAGCTCTTCACATAAAACAGAGTATACTAGTATAACATAGATAGTGAATATAAAAGAGGTGAAAAATGTGATAGTTTATGCAACATATGATGCTCAATCAAATGATTTGTGCAGGAGATGATTGTGTTTCCATACAAACTGGATGCTCAAACATATTCATACACAATGTGAACTGCGGGCCAGGGCATGGAATTAGCATCGGAAGTCTAGGAAAGGATAACACTAAAGCCTGTGTCTCGAATGTTACTGTCCGTGACATTATTATGCACAACACAATGAACGGTGTCAGAATCAAGACATGGCAGGTAATATACCATAACAATTCCGTATGACTAAAAACATGCAAGGTTAGAATTAGTTAATTTGGCAAGACCCATGATTGAGTTTATAACCATCTTCCAACATTTCCTAGTTAATACCAATTTTTTTTTTATATAAAAACCGGCTTCCTCTCTTACATTAACTTTTCAATTGCTACATCTGCAGGGAGGACAAGGGTCTGTACAGGGAGTCCTGTTTTCAAACATACAAGTATCTGAAGTTCAACTTCCAATTGTGATTGACCAATTCTACTGTGACAAAAGTACATGCAAGAACCAAACGTCAGCTGTATCTTTATCAGGAATCAGCTATGAGAAAATAAGAGGGACATACACAGTAAAACCTGTACACTTTGCATGTAGTGACAACCTGCCGTGCATAGATGTCACTTTAAATGCCATAGAGCTGAAACCAATGCAAGAACGCTACCACATGTATGATCCCTTCTGCTGGCAAACTTTTGGAGAGTTGAGAACTCCTACCATTCCACCAATCGATTGTTTACAGATTGGCAAGCCATCAAGCAACCGGATTCAGTCTGATCATGATTCCTGTTGAGTTTAGACTAGGTTACTTAATGGTGTATTAAATTGTGTGGCCGGCATGATTACCTGACCCCTTTCACACCATTAACTAGTTAGCGTGCATATTTCGGAGTTCAAGTTCGTAGTTATTCTCCTTTAGAAGGGTGACATTGGTTCTTATTAAGTAAGAGTATATACATATAGTCATTGCTTTTAGCTGCACTCTAATAGTTTCTATAGGCTTCCTGCTTTGGTGTGATCCAACTGTCCAATTGTGAGATAGTAGTATACAGGTGCTTGATTATAAATATGCAATAAATTCATCTACAGTTACACAGATTTGAACTTTTAAATATCTCTTACAACCATTAACAATTGACAAAAAGAATACAGTAGAGTAACATTTTATTGCTAAATCAAACTTTCGTGCATCATCTACGGTTTTGGAAAATGAATTCAATTGATGAGGGAATGCATAAAGCATATCTCACCACTTAACATAAGTACACACTGAAAAACTGATTAAAGACATGAGTTGAATTCCATAAGTACAAACTAGGATGACTACTTTTATCACTCAAAGTTGAATTTGAGTTAACAATTTCAAAAGACTTACAGAAATATTGATAAGCTGCATAAGAGTCACATGAAAGGATATGAATTATAGAATGCATATTTTGCAGAGTTGTTGCAAAGTAAAAATGGTGAAAATAGTGAAAATAATTTCATTAATGAGATCATTAGACAGTGGTTATACAAGGGGAAAATAACCTTTGGAAATACAACGATGTCCAAATTAGATAATTACATTCGAGACAGATATACAACTTTTCATGGTTTCAACTTTGAAATGGATATAATTTTGCTGCACATTTTAGAATTCAGTTTCCATGGCTCTCCCCACAGTATGACTAATAAATATTCAAACTATAACATCTGACATTCTTTTCCGCAAGGCTTCAGGCATACAATTGAATGAACAAAAACACAAAGAGAGAACCTCTAGGGTTAGAGACAGAGCGTACCTCAACATAAAAAGAAATGAGGAGGAAAAGCAGATTCCAATCTCCGCGTCCTGGACTCCTGGCGATTCTTCACTCTTTCAGGCAGGCATACCGCACACCTGTTCAGAATTCAGCAAATCAGATCAAGACATACATCCTGCCAGTAACAACAGGAGAATAGGATCAATGCCAACGCGTGAGCCTAAAACTAGCGTAAAGTAATATACCTGAGCTTAAAGAGAGATTTCCTCTTCCTGGCGATTCTTCACTCGTTCAAGCATCCATACCGCAAATCGATTCAGAACTCAGCAACTCAAAACTAGACCTACATCCCGCTGGTAACGATCGGAGAAGACGATCGATTCCATCGTTTGAACTTGAAAATGGCGCTCAGCTTCCATTGGACGCAACTCCAAACGGTCACTGAATAATATGTTGCCCGGGAAAATCACAAAATTCTGTTTCCCAAATGCATATTTCGAGTTAATAATTTCAAAAAATGATTTATGACGTTTAATTAAATTAGAAAATCAAATTATTAATGAAAATCAATTTTTTTTTTCTTTTTTAAATATTTTTCCGCATCGAAAATACATACGCGTGACGCCACTCGCGTCTTCTTCCTTTATACGCCATGAATATATGATGAAGCTTTCATTTGATTTTCAGTTTAGGATTCTTCTGCTTGACGCTCTCTCGGCTGAAAGTGAATTTGAGGAGTTTTTGCCTTCGAAGCATCGAAATTACGAAACCCTAATTTGGAGGAATTGCAGATTCTAAATCGGTGAAGATATGAATCGAAACGAATTTCGCTTCTTCTTGTCATACGATATCAATGTACCGGCGACCTTCCTAATCCAGGGATTGGAAGGAAATTTGCCTTCTAAGAAGTCGCCGAGTTCAGGTACGTTTTCGTCTGGATTTTACATGTTTGTTTTCGCGGAAGGTACATGGAAGGGGGAAAATACTCTAGTATTCATGTTCGAGAGTGAAGGATCAGATAAGAGTTTAAAGTTCTTTCAACATGCTCTGAATTGTGTAATTTGTGAGTGATTGAAGTTCGTTTTAATGTGCTTAATCAGAATTGAAGTATAGAAACATGTATTTGAAAAGATTTAGTTAGAAATCCGAGCTGTTTGATGTGAAGGTAGATTTGTGATGTATAATATAATAGTTAGAACTATAGCTAAAATTGTCATTGGAGTTATGAAATTTCAAATATACTGGAGCAAGTATGAAATATGAGCCATTGGAACCAGTTGCTTCTGGCAGTATGAATTACTGGATAGATTTTGACCATCAAATATCTATGAATGATGCAATAGTATCTTAATGTAGGGATAGTTGCTTAAGGTGAGTTATACCAATGTCATATGCTCAATATAGTTACAATCTTTGACTGCAAGCAATGTTATAAATATATGGTATCTGCTTGTTTTGCAACTTTTAGGCTGAATATGCCTTTCAATTTGATTTTACTACAGAAATTGCTTCGACAACAGAGGAGAGAAGACCAGAGCTATATGTTGAGTGTGCACTATACATTGATGGAGCTCCTTTTGGTCTCCCCATAAGAACAAGGTTCACCACTCAATTCAAATTAATTCTTGGAATTTTTGAAGTTCTTTAACGGAGTTCCTAATAGAATCATATACATTAGTCCAGGTTTTCAGAAAACTAATTTAGTTTGTCATTTCATGCTTCATTGTAGGCAGTGTGAACTGATTCGGAAAAAAACACAATAAGTGCATCATGTATGTAAGATCCTTGTACTTCAACAAGGTTTTCATTTCATCACCATCCTGATGATATTTGGGAGTACTACATTGTTATTTGCAGCTCCAATCTTCATTATACTGTTATATCTATTCCATTCAAACAACCTCGAACTGGCATGATAGTGGATTTTTGAAGAGGCTAAAACCTTCTGTTTAGAAGGATTTATGAGCTTCTATTATTTCTTGGATTAGACACACTTTAGTCTCCTAGTTTAGGAAGGTGTAGCAATTTTGTCCACTATTTGCTATAGTTGTTATACTTAGTCGTCAATAAGTGGTCGCAATTATCTATTTATATTTATCATGCAGTGCTTTATATCAGTGCTATATTATGTTTTTCTGAAAAAAATTATTTTTGGGCCAAGGTTGGCATCTACCGAACCCTATTACTGGAATGAACTGATCAAGCTGAGTACCAAATATTGTGATTTAACAGCGCAGTCACAAGTTGCTTTAACAGTAAGTTAGCTATTGATCTTCACATTTTCATTTATGAAAGTTCATGTTATTGTTGTGGTGCATAAATACATGAATAAGTTGAGCTTTTCATTGGGTCATGGCGACTGAAGCAGATTTCATGGTATTATCATCAATTAAAAAAAATAATTCAGTATGTTTACTCAATAAAGTTTTTACCAGCCTTTCCGTTAGTCATATAGAAACTATGGTTAAGATTTTCTTCTGAACTCTAATATGCATTAGGATTGGGATATGTAGCGCATGATATGTCACTTCTTGAAAGCTATGTCTGGTTTTGTCGTGACTCTTTTGTCAAATAACTAAAGTTCACCATATACATATTACACCACTGAGATTCTTATACCTTCTTTCAGGATATTGTATAGCTACAAAACTAGTTGGCTGGATTGATTTTATCTCTCTGATATTTCACTCAACAATTTCCATGTTATTAAGACTATTGGGAAGGGGACAAAATAGTAATGATGTCCGTTTGATGCATCGGATGGGGGATTAGTTGTAGATGCTTATGATTTTAATTGTTCTTTTCTTGATCTCATTGAAACTTGAATTGCTATTCTCTTTTTCTTTTGAGATTCTCTTGTAAGCTTCCTATTACCTTGCTCCCTTTTTTTTGTTTCTTCTAATGCAGTTTACTTCAATTATAAATTTTCATGGTGTTTAGAACTGTTTCTTTATACACTAGCAAATTTTTCTGCAATAGGTGTGGGATGTGTCATGCGGGAAGGATGAGAGTTTGATTGGCGGGGCTACTGTTGTCCTCTTCAACAACAAAATGGAACTCAAAACAGGCAAGCAAAAGCTTAGGCTTTGGCCCAGTAAAGAAGCAGATGGAACATTTCCTTCGAGTACACCTGGAAAGGTTTTTGATTATCAATTGTTGGTGATTTAAATTTATTATGGTTGCTTCCAAGGTATTATTCTTAAATTGTTTGAACTTTATGTGTATACTATGATTCCGTTTGCCATTAGGTTCCCAGGCATGAGCGTGGCGAGTTGGAGCGTTTGGAAAAGCTTGTAAATAAGTATGAAAGAGGACAAATTCAAAGTCTTGATTGGTTGGATCGCCTAACATTTAAAGCTATAGAGAGAATCAAGGAACGTGAAAGCTGTACAAATGGAAGTTCTCATTT
This sequence comes from Francoa sonchifolia, assembly GCA_036897585.1. Lineage (NCBI taxonomy): Eukaryota > Viridiplantae > Streptophyta > Magnoliopsida > Geraniales > Francoaceae > Francoa > Francoa sonchifolia. Next base: position 2,034 of record JAYMTB010001776.1, on the reverse strand, counting down.
ATACCTAATTGTTGAATTCTGTAGTTTTGATCATAGAGTTGTGTTTCAGGTAATTGTTTATTATTCAAGGTCCTTTTTTTTTTTTTTTTTATCATGTGTCTTTATTTTATTCTAAACTTGATCCTTTTATTAGAGATTTTACGCTAAATCTTTTTATAAGATGATCCATGTTGGTACAGTAAGTTAGTATTGATTGATGTGTAGGAGTCTGGAGCAAATTTCTTATTACCACCTAATATAGCTTCGACAAATGAACTTGTTATTGTGTGGGATTCAGAAGTGGGGAAGACAAATCCCTCTGAGCATAAGCAGTTAAAGCTAGCAAGGAGTTTGACTCGTGGTATCATTGACAGGGATCTTAAACCAAGCATAAATGAAAGAAAGTATGCTTCCAAGCCGGTTAAGTTACAATTTTCTTTGTCTTCATTTAAAAGAATCTAATGTCTATATTTTTCTTTCCGCGCTTCTTCCATGACATGGACACTGTGCTGACTGTACTCACATTATCACATATGGTCAAGAGTTAGGCATCATGATTAATTAATCTGATTATGAATGAATTGTGAACTTTATTCAATTAATGTTTGTATTCTATAATAATAGCAGCACAATTGATAGATATTCAGGACCATTATTATCTTAATCTGTCTCTGTTTGATAAATATGTATCTTAAACTTCTCTTCCCACTAACAAAATGTTGTTTGATCTACTGACTGTTATGTTAAAGGTATATAGTTTTTTTACTTTACTTCTTTCATGTAAGGTCGATACAAAGGATACTAAAATACCCACCAACAAGGACATTAAGTGGAGATGAAAAGCAGCTCCTGTGGAAATTCCGTTTCTCATTAATGCCTGAGAAGAGGGCTCTGACAAAATTTCTCAGATGTGTTGAATGGAGTGATATTCAGGTCAGCATTTCTTCTTCTTCTTCTTCTTCTTCTTCTTCTTCTTCTTCTATATGTTCAGGACAAGTTATCTCAGAATGTGAGGTTTTCATTTTGAAAAGCTATTTTTTTATCCTGAGAAAATTAAGTATCTTTACATCCCCATCAAATTAGATATCTGTCAATGCTGAAGAAAATTAAGCTCACGTATTTTCAGGAAGCAAAGCAAGCATTAGAACTAATGGGTAGGTGGGAAATGATTGATGTCTGTGATGCACTGGAGCTTCTGTCTCCTGTATTTGAAAGTGAAGAGGTACTAGGCTGGTGTATTAGCATCCTTGTTTATAGAATCTCATTATATCCCTCATTCCCTATTTTTTTTCACCATCATTCCAAAATAATTCTTCTCTTGTAATTGTTCTCAACAGGTTCGTGCATATGCTGTCAGTGTTCTTGAAAGAGCTGATGATGAAGAGCTCCAGTGTTACTTACTACAACTAGTGCAGGCTCTTCGATTTGAACGCTCTGATAAAGCTCGCCTTTGTCAATTCCTCGTTCAACGTGGTATGCACATGTATTACATAAATGTGTTCATCAACACTGATGGAACTGCTATTTTTTACAAAATGTTATAGTTAACCTGGTGGTCCATCTGAGACTCTTTGAACTTTGACAGCATCCCTCAATATTGAGTTGGCTAGCTTTCTCCGCTGGTATGTTGTTGTGGAACTTCAGGATGAAGTGTATGGAAAACGTTTTTACTCTACCTATGAGATGCTGGAAGAGACTATGATAAAGGTATGAGTTCCTGAGTTTTGATCACTTGCATTTGTTGTTTATTCCGCACAATGACACTGCTTGTTTTATAACTGGCACCTTTCTATGATGGATGATTTTCGTGGCTTGAGATTGAGAAATTCAAAACCATTCAGAAAATGAAAACTGGACCTCTAATAGGCAGGTTGGTTCCTCTGTCATCGCCAGGGAGCTCTTGGTAAGGAGACCTTAAGATAAGTTGCTAAAACAAATTGGAAGGGAGGATCTACACTTTCTAGTGGAAAAAGGGATTTCTTAGATTGTTCAACAATTGTATGTGGATTATCATCAACTAAAGTCTTGGAGACCTTCCATCAATGCTCTAAGCAT
>JAYMTB010001775.1:0-10289 GCA_036897585.1 Francoa sonchifolia | reverse complement strand
TCATACTTTTGTGCCAACACCTCTCCGAACATGTCATCTCTTACTACTTTATCGTAAACTGCTTTCTTTATGGGGCAACACCTTTGAGTAGAGTCCTATCGAATTAGAGGAATCAATGGAAGCAGCTTATATTTTTTTATTCTGGTATTCCAATTTATGTCGAGAATATTCATTCAAAATGAGTACTTTTTGGTTTTCACCGAGCACGTTATATTTATCTAGATATCAAAAATTTTAATTATGTGCAACATATTGACATTTAATGTTGGTAAATTTCTGTTATGTTAGGTAAGGATCATCGTAGGACTCGAGTGGCAAATGCGTACTTCTCACTGTTTATGGCTGTTGGTAATGTTCTGGGCTTTGCCACCGGGTCATATAGTGGCTGGTACAAGATTTTTCCATTTACTTATACCGCTGCTTGCAACATTAGTTGTGCCAATCTCAAGTCTGCTTTCCTTATTGACATTGTATTTATAGCAATTACTACATACATAAGCACCGCTGCAGCTCAGGAATTACCCATAGGCCTGAGCAATAGATCTGCACCCTCTAGTGAAGAAGGGCCAGGACAGTCGAGTCATATTGAAGAAGCTTTTCTTTGGGAGCTATTAGGGACTTTTAGATATCTGTCATGGTCCATATGGATAGTACTGTTAGTAACAGCCCTGACTTGGATTGGATGGTTTCCATTTCTTCTTTTTGATACTGATTGGATGGGCCGAGAGATTTATGGCGGGAAGCCAAATGAGGGGCAGAACTATGATACTGGAGTTAGGATGGGTGCAATTGGTCTAATGTTGAATTCAGTTGTTCTTGGAATAACTTCTGTGCTTATGGACAAGCTCTGCAAGAAGTGGGGAGCTGGTTTTGTTTGGGGAATTTCAAACATCCTAATGTCTCTCTGCTTTCTTTCAATGCTTATACTCACCTTTGTGGTGAGAAATATGGGATTTCTAGGTCATGATCTACCTCCAAATGGCGTTGTTATTGCAGCGTTAGTAATTTTTGCGATTCTTGGTGTTCCATTGGCGGTAAGTTGCTTATTCCTTGTATTAAATAAATTCTTTCTTACTCTTATGGTCTCACCATGCATGCACATTCTTCGGAGAAGGGCCTCTAACTTAATAGTGAACATCAAGATGATACTGTTTACTTTTAGCCTTGGAAAATCATCCGTTAGAACTTCCAGATGCAGTCAGGTCTGACTTTAGTTTATGACCATAATCCGGAGTAGAATGGTATTAGAGGGGCGTAGCAGACATACTGTTTAAGTATTCCTTCAGTGACCTTGTTTGATATACCGATTTTTACAGCTAATTACATTCTTATATATTTCATTGCAGATCACTTATAGTGTCCCATATGCTTTGATTTCCACACGTATTGAATCATTGGGGCTTGGCCAAGGTGTGCATTTCTTTGATTGTTTTAATAATTAGAAAGTTTTCTTTGGAGTTGGTACCACAGGACTGCTGATACTAATGGTTGACTTGCAGGGTTATCAATGGGTGTTCTAAATCTGGCAATTGTAATCCCACAGGTATGGCGGTTCGTACATTCCTCTTTTAAACAAAATCTGTGCTTCTTTTCCTCTTACATCCTACAAAAATAAGAATTCATCTATTCATATGGCTTTTGGATCTAACTTGGTAGTTTCAGTAGTTATATTTTAATGAATACAGTCAACATATTTTCATTTGTGGTCCTGAATGTAGAATTAACTAGTACTACCAATGCGCTTTTGTTGGAACTTATGCGAAGTTGCAAAATGTATGTTCATTTGTTGATTTTGAAATGGTGCATGAAAAGTCAGTTTGAATGCCGCAAACATCTCATGTATGCTTCCTAAAGTACACGGTAAAAGTTTCATATGCATGTTTTTTAGGTAATTTGTTTTACCTGACCTTACAAAGTCAAAAGCATTTTCTGCTAAGTAGTAAAGGTAGCATGGGATATAAGAACAATGCATTAATGAGGCATTTTAAATTTTCAGTCTCGTTCGTGTTGGCACCTCATTAAAAATATGTCGGACCTAAACACCATGAGAAAGATTAGATTTCTGTACCCTTCTGCTATTTCTCACAATAATGATTTTGGTGAAAAATTTATACTGGGATAATGTATATCAGATATAAATCCAGTAAATTGACCTGTTGTTCTTCGGTCATTCTAATACACCAACTGGAGTCACACATTTCTGTTCATGTAACAATTTGTTAGAAAGTCCTTATGATTAACATGTCATTTACTGATAACTGTATTTCGTTGCTTTATTATTTATTTATTTTTGAAAAAAGTTTTTGGTTTTTTATAATAGGTGGTGGTGTCCTTGGGAAGTGGACCTTGGGATCAGCTATTTGGCGGTGGAAACTCACCAGCCTTGGCTGTGGCAGGAGTCTCAGCCTTTTCCAGTGGACTTGTTGCCATTCTGGCGATTCCCCGATCTGGTGCTCAGAAGCCCAGGGCCCCTATATGAGATATTGAATCAAATCCACTATTTGGCAGTGGAAACTTAACAGCTTTCGCTGTGGCAGGAATTTTAGCCTTTGCCAGTGGATTTGGAGCTATTTTGGCTCTTCCTCTATCTAGTGCTCAGAAGTCCAGGGCCTTTATAAGAGGTATTGTTTGTATTCCATTTTTCCTCAGTGTCTACCTACACGTATGGTAAAATGTTAACAGGTATCAAGATTTTGTAAATAGATATTTTTCTTATTATGCATAATAAAATGATGAACTTTTGAGGTTCCATTTCCCCTGTTATGTGACATTCAAATTTACTGTTAGTATGCAAATTTTCTGGTTTCTATTACAAGTGGGAAAAGAGTCCTTCAAAGAAAATAGAAAAAGCAAAGAATGAGAAGAAAAATCTAAATCAAATGGTTGGCGTTTCCATTTGCAATGGCTTATACTGTGTGTACAAGGAACAACAGGGCTATTCATAAACATAATGGCAACTCAAATATAGTGATATAATAGCTGTCACATAATGTTTGGCGAGATAAGTTATCTATCATGAGTGGAGAATATCCAATGAAAATCACTCTCATCTGGCCTTATGGCCAATTTGCCGTGGAAAAGTATGTGGTGTCTCAGCTGTAGATCCCTAATTGGCTCCCAAGACTACTTACCGATCAAGATAAGTTGGTGATCAGGATTTATTCCTGATGAAAATGTTTTAAAGGTAATAATGATTGTTCGTTAATCTGTGGTTCTGTCATGATGTCTTGGAATCTCACGCACCTTGTGCATGAATTTTTGTTTCGAATATGGCCAATTGCTCATGGTGGCAAACAATTAATACGTATAAGGTTTCTTTTATGATTGTTTTATTCTCTTTTGTTGCATGCATCTAAACATGGGAATAAATTCGTGTTTATTAGCCTGTTTCCCCTTAAAAATGATTCCATGCAATGCTTGCTACAAATGGCTGAGAAATGAGAGGCATATAAACACTCTATCACTTTTGCCGTTGGTCGAAACATATACTATTACATTATCCCGTATAGACTTACAATCTTCGTTCAAAAGGGTGCCTAGGAGTGATTAGTTGTTTGAAATCATAACGCCTATAGATCGACCTTTTGAGTGGACCAAATAAAGATGGGAATATCAGGGCGCGGATAGAATCTACGAATCTATTCCCGTTGTCACTTATATTTACTATAGGTTGTCACAGTTTTCGTCACTGTTGCATATTCTTTTCAGATTTAGCTTTATCTTTATCTTTATCTTGCATTTGCATTGTATTTAGTATATGCTATATTGAAAGAAATTCTGCAACTTCACTTTTGGGAACAACTCGCTGTAAACTGTACACTGATATTTTTTATTTACGGAACCATTTGAGTGGAATGACATCATAATATGAACCATGAACTTGTCAATCTGGAGCTAGCTGTTATGAACCCCACTTCCCAATTCGTATGCATAATTCAAAACTCGTTTTCAATTTATCATTGCCCTTATATCTGCCTTGTTTTGATGCACAGTAAACTACAAAATTTGTCTTCATTCAGGTTAAGATTAGTGAGCTGTACTGTAGTATTATCACTGGTATAGCGAATTACTCTAATTCTATGTTTTATTGCTTGACAAACAGGTTCAATGGAAATCTGATTCCGATAAGAGGCAAGAAAAAGCAAACTGATTCTTGAAGTTGCTCAGTCTGTGATTTGAGGCAAGAAAAGTTAACTGCTGCTGTTTTTGTGTAAGCTGGTAATGGTGATGGTGGGGCAATTTTTTCTTTCCCCCTTTAATACATAGTTTTTTTTGTTTTTTGTTTTTTGTTTTGCAGATGCAACCAAAATCGTTCTCTGTTACAAGAAAACGGATACAAATTAAATGGTGGAAAATAGAGCACGTAATTATCTCTGTGTTCCCTTTTTTCCATCTGCCTCTTCTCCATACATCCATATATATTGTAATCTCCATTGTCGCTCACTAATGGTCCCATTCATGACTCCTCCACATATCCATGAAGATAATCTGTGAAAAAGGGCAAAAAATATCCATTAGATTTGACATTTTTTAGCCATTATATCTTCTTCCAAATACCCCACTTGTTAGTCAGAAGTTTAAGGCTTAGTTACCTCCAAACTAGGCATGATTTTGAATACCCAATTGCCCATTTCATTTCTTCAATCTTGTTGTGTCATAAACCAGCAATCTCTGCAATCCCATCATCTTGGTTTCATGGTATGTTTCCTAGACCTCATTTGGGGTTGATTCAGGAGTTTGATTATCAAATTCTTCAGCGATTTTTGCAGAAGTTCAGGATATGATACTATGTCAAATAATCACAACTTATCTACATCAATATCAACTTTTTCAATCTTATATGCTACCAAAATGTTTGGTTTTCATAGGAGAATTTGCTTCTTTATCTATTCCACTTGGCCATTTATCAAAGATAACTTATTTATTTTTATTTATGTCGAAAATCCAAAATCTTTGAAATAAAAGTGTTAAAAATATTATCTTACTATAACTATTTATTAATCAAAAAGTTAATTAATTAAACACATAGCAAATACCACCCACAAAATCTTCGAGTAAAATACGACAAGGCGGTTAAAAGTTCATCTATAATTAATATTATTTGTTACGCTTTAGATTTCATAGGACCAAAGGACCAAATATTAAAAGACTAATCTTAATAAAAATATATCATAACCCAAAGATAACCCCTTAGTTCCAGCATTCTCAGCATACACTTTTACTAAACCATATTTCTATAACATTTTGACACGTTTTAGAATAATTTTGGAGGACCCATAATTTCATGTATATATATAATCACATCCATTCTTCAATTCCCATATTCAAAACTAGCCTTAAAAAACAAACTTTACCCCAATCACAAAACATTTGTTGTATTCATCAAAAACCCACTTCATTCTTTATCCAAAACATATCTATTTTTCTTAAAAAAGAAAATATGTGTAACACAAATTCATCATCTCCTAAAAGAACCCATTTCCTCAATCCCATCAAAACCATGGAAGAACATGAACATGAACATGAAGATGAAGATGAACATCAAGATCTTCATAGATGGCCGACTCATTCTGAGGTAAAAATAAAAATAAAAAGTAAATTTTACCCATCAATGATTTTTTACTCAAACCATGAAAGTAACACTTACCCATTATTTATTTTCGTGTTTAATACTTAAATTCAGGTTTTTGAAGAAATTAGAGATATTGGGAAAATTTCAGGACCAACAGCTATGACTGGTTTACTCTTATATTCAAGAGCTATGATCTCCATGCTTTTTCTTGGCTATTTAGGCGACCTTCAACTTGCGGGTGGTTCACTATCAATTGGCTTTGCGAACATCACCGGATACTCAATAATTTCCGGCTTAGCCATGGGAATGGAGCCTATTTGTGGTCAGGCTTATGGAGCCAAACAATGGAAAATTCTTGGCTTAACTTTACAAAGAACAATTTTACTCCTTTTAACAATTTCAATACCCATTTCTTTCATTTGGATTAACATCAAATCAATCCTTTTATATTTCAATCAAGATGAACAAATCTCATCAATGGCTCATACTTTTATAATTTTCTCAATCCCTGACCTTTTTCTCCTCTCATTTCTTCACCCTTTACGAATTTACTTAAGAACCCAAAATATCACATTACCATTAACTTATTGCTCCACTCTTTCAATCCTTCTTCACATTCCATTGAACTATCTTCTAGTCATCCATTTCAAATTAGGTATCGCCGGAGTTTCGATCTCCATGGTCTTAACCAATCTAAATCTCTTGATATTCATAATTTCCTTCATTTATATCTCTAAGGTGTATCAAAAATCATGGGTTTTTCCGACCAGAAATTCCGTTCAAAATTGGTCTTCATTACTCTCCCTTTCCATTCCTTCCTGCATCTCCGTTTGCCTTGAATGGTGGTGGTACGAATTCATGATCATTCTTTCCGGAATTCTAATCAATCCCAGATCAACAATTTCATCAATGGGTATATTAATTCAAACAACTTCTTTAATCTACGTTTTCCCTTCATCACTTTCCCTCGGCGTTTCCACACGAATTGGTAACGAACTCGGCGCGAATCGACCGGCGAAGGCACGAATTTGCATGATCGTATCGCTAATTTGGGCATTGGCATTAGGAATTACAGCAATGTTTTTCACAATCTTAGTGAGACATAAATGGGGTAAAATTTTCACATCGGATTCAGAAATTCTTGAATTAACATCAATTGCATTACCGATCGCCGGAATTTGTGAGCTCGGAAATTGCCCACAAACAATCGGATGTGGAATTTTGCGGGGAAGTGCTAGACCGAAAATTGGGGCAAATATAAACCTGGGTTCGTTTTATTTGGTCGGAATGCCGGTGGCGATTTTGATGGGTTTCGTCGTGAAAATGGGATTCGCCGGACTTTGGTTTGGGTTAATGGCGGCGGAAGCGTCGTGTGCGGTGGTTATGGTTTATGTTGTGCTGAAAACTGATTGGATTGTTCAAGTTGAAAGAGCTAAAGAACTTACGAAGATTAATTTGTTATGTAATTCGGCCATTGATGAGAAAAATTTACCAGATTTTGAAGCAGGGGAAGAACAGGGGAGTAGTGATGACGATGAGAAGAAAAAAAATGGCCGAGAGACTGAAACTGACCCTTTAATTTACATTGTAAATATTGATTAGATTTTTTTTCTTTCCTTGATTATGTGGAAAGAAATATTATTTCTTGAAAATTTTACTTTTTTTTTTCTTCAAGTTTTTGTAGTGTGTATATATATATATATGTATGTTGCACTTTGCATTAGCACGAGATTATGTTCAAATCTATGTTATTATGTTAGTTCTATATTTGTTGATGTTTCCATCGATTCTTCGGTGAATGTATATTACGAAAACGAAAATTTTGAATTTTATTCGGTATAATTTGAAAAAGTAAGAAGAATTGTAATGGGTACTTAAAGAGTATTAGTTAGAAGAAAACTAATAATATATATGTTTATTTAGTTTAAGAGAATTATAGTTCGATTAAATTTGTAGATAATCACATTTGAATTTGAAGTCGAATTGTATTTAATGAAATGAAATGAAATTTGAATTTGAATATATGTAAAGAAATTGAATAAGTTCTTGATGTTGGAAGAATATGGCTGACTGTAGTAGCTTGTGCCATTCCCTTCCATTTGAGGTAACCACATGATTGCCTCTAAAGGAAAAATTAGCACTACCCTATAAAATTTGGCCACCACCCTATATTTTTTTAATTATCTAATGATTTTTTTCTTTTTTCTAAAGTAATTTTAAGAAAATAATTTAATAGGGCTGCAATTATAAAACTTAATGGGCATAAAATAGTATTACGCATTCATTCGGATTGATTTTGGTATAGTAATTGTCGAATTTTGAAATAATTTTGGAGAAAATATGTAAGTATAGATTTTCCAAAATTAATTTGAAAATCGAGAATCATTCATTTGAAGTTTGAGAAGTCAATCTCAAACGGAACCTAAATAATTAAAATAAAGTTTAGTGTTTTTCACTGTATGGGGTTTGACATTGTCATATATATGGAAATGGATTTGAAAATGTACCACTTCAAAAGGCAAATCATTTTTTCTTTTCAAGTCCATTTATGAGATAGACTAAAAATTCTTTGGACCCTTTTCAGCATTTTAAAAATTTCAAAGAAGGGTTTCCATTTGCTAAATCAAATGTGGCATATGTTGAACCATCATTTTCATCCAAAAGTATATGTTAGGCTAGCCAACAACACTTTTACTATAGGCACATATAAGCATATAATTTTACTTGTACTAGTCTAATATTCAAATATCAGTTCGATTAATAGGTGTACAGAATTTTTTCATTATTATCATTTGTAACGTGAGACTCTGAAATATACATCGTAATAGGATTGGATGTGTGTGTGTGGAGGGGAGAGGGGGCCATAGGCTGTAAATGAAGAAACAAATGTAGCTATTATTGCATCTGTCTACTAGTGAGAGCACAAAAAATAACAACAGTGCCTCTGAATAGCACTTTCCCCACTCCCCCACCACCATCCCACAGCTTCCATTTTCATTCATTGGCCCCATCTCATTTGCTATGTTTTTAGTGGTACACATAAGGCCATTTCATCCCCTTATCAAAATACTACATACTTTAAATTCCAATATTTCCAAAAAAATTACTCATTACTTATTCTTGGACACATGTACTCTCATTGGTCCTGTATGAATTATAATCTTCTATGCATCGAGCTTCTGTTGCTCTAAAGTTAAAAAGAGGTTAGGGGTAATTCAATAAATGGTATCTGCCTAATTTTTTTTTTTATGTAAATGATATGACTATAATAATTATAATCTAATTATGATGATAAAAAAAATCTAATATGACCATCGCCATAGACACACTGAGTAACCATATATATCATTTGTTATGTGGTTGTTGATTTTTGTTTCCAGTTGTTTTTCGTTTCATTCGTTCCCTGATACTTACCACCACTAAAATCATGAAAATGTATATATTTGTTAAAAATCTCGACATATTGATATGAAATGACATATACTAGAATCAGTATTATCATCAAGATCTCTTTCAGTACTATTTTTGCTATTGAATGTGACATTACTAAGTTAAACTAGATACCCATTTTAAGGGGAAGCAAGACAATATAAGTTTGATAATTACATTTTTGAAATGTTTTCGAACTCTGAGACCCTATGTAGTGACTATTTCAGACATTGGTACTGAAATGTCTCTAAATTAGGGTAAATGGGGATTTTGGGGTATCCCCTCATGTCCCTAGGAAAGTCACTTTTTAATAACACTTACTATATTTTTGGTATGTTCAATTTTTCCATTTTTACAAAGTTTTTGTTCAAGAAAATCAAACAAAATAATTACACATTTTTTATAAAAGAAATATGTCAAAATGTCAATACATATACTAAAGAATTGAATTTACAAATTAAAAAAAAATGACACCTAACTTAGTAGTTCATTTCCAGGAGTGGAATTAGCATCATTTTAATTAGGTTATTAGAGTTTTAAATTGAAAACAAATGGCACAAATGAAACCGACCCATATTACTAGTGGTATTAATGCACCCAAAATATTAAATAAAAAGGGTACTTATTTAGAAATAAAATTTTATAATAATTCATCCACAGACAAACAGACCATATATACACCTAAAAGTGGCAAAATAGTATGTGTGAGTCGTGTTCAATTTAATCCGAAATAAAAAAATAAAAAAAAATTGCAGATTAACTTTTACTATTAAATTGAGTTGAAACCCTAGTTACAAAAACCCTAATTTTATTCATTAATAAGTTTAAACTAATTATTGATCGATAATTGTCCTTCTCTTTGAATATATGGTGGCGGTGGCAGTGGGTGGCAGTGGGTGGCAGCCCGGCGGCCACCGCCTGCTTTTATTGTAAAAGGTGTGTTGCCATATATAGAGAAAGAAAATCAGAGTATTTTTAGATTCCGACCATTACCGAAAGTTATATTTTTGGTTCTTGAGAAAAAGTTTGTAGTAACCCTAATGATGCTCCCACAAAGATTTACGGTGTGGAATTGACGTTGAATTTTAGAGTGGAGACTTATGAGTAGTATATTGCAGATGAACAGTGTCTGATCTTAATAAATTGTGCAAAATTGTGGATTTGATCTGACCATTAGTCACTTGAATAATGTAGCAAGTTGAATATAGACGTATTAAAATTGAATGGAAAAGATATTTCAAAAAGCAAAAAGTGATAATATAAAATACGTATTTTAGATTGAATAAAT
>JAYMTB010001774.1:0-10293 GCA_036897585.1 Francoa sonchifolia | reverse complement strand
TCTTAAGCATTTAATGCTTAGAACTGGGAGGTGATTTAAGTTCATTATATAATATATCATCTCATCTCATCTCATCATGCTATATTTTTATTTTATCAACCATGTTTTAGTTTCTTATAGTTCTCTATGTATTGTTCTTCTTTGTCTTCATTTCAATAGTTATAATCTGTGTTCCAGGGATGTGAAGACTGGTCTTACCGAACTTATGGTTAACTTTGTGACCTCGTCTTACAAACCAGAGTTGCTGAAGCCCCTCGTGGAGAAAATTTCATCCATTCCTGAAGTGGTTTGTATATAATATTCTTGAAATTACATTCCAATTTTGACTTTTTTAACCCTAATATGCATTTTCTGTGAAATTTTTTCATCAATACATCATTCTTTTTTAGTTATTTTTTTCTTCCTGATACCTGTTAGGTAAGCATTGTGAATAATGTCAATACTTCAGTTGGTAACACGTCTGTAGGGGAGGAAGAGTACAATTTGTATGGGAAATCTAACATCACAGAGATCTTAAGAGGTCTTACCTTTCAAATTTCAGCCAATTCTTTCTTTCAGACAAATACATATCAGGTCTTTATGCCCATCTCTTGTAGTCTGTCTTTTAACTTTATCATTGTGCTTTGTGGATACTATCACTCATTATACCTGCAAAAAAAAAATCATTGTTTAGGCAGAGGTTTTATATAAACTTATAGAAGATTGCGCTGATCTTAAAGGAGATGGCTCAGAAGTGGTGCTTGACCTCTTTTGTGGAACTGGGACCATTGGCCTGACACTTGCCAGAAGGTAGATTTTTCCTATTATCCAATTTTAAGTGTATTGTTATCAGTTAGACATTGTGTTGACCTCTTTTGGTTTATTTATCAGGGCCAAACATGTTTATGGCTATGAAGTAGTTCCTCAAGCAATTGCTGATGCTCGTCTGAATGCCAAGCTGAATGGTATATGTAATGCCACATTTGTCCAAGGAGATCTAAATAAAATTGATGAAAGTTTTGGCAGCAACTTCCCAAAGCCAGACATTGTTATCTCAGGTTATCTTCAAGCTTCATCATTTTTTTATTCTGAATTTGTTGCATTTTTTAATTGCCTGTACCAAAATTTTATAAGACTACGAGATATTTACCTTGTTTAAATACAATGGATTTGGAAGACTTAACCCTTCCAAGGATTGTGAATCGTTGAAACCAAAGGATTACAGTGTTTGGTCTATTTTCATACTGCTATATTGAATTGTTTTTCCTTTATAAAATGTTTCCCTAAAATTACTAGCCTATCGTGTTGTAGCTCTATGTATGAAAAAAGTTTCCAAAATAAATTTAGACCATTTTCACTTGATTGTCTTGAAACAGTCACTCCATTATCAGTCTTCATTAGACCAAAAAATAGGCGGCATGGAATCTCATACATGTCAAATACTGCAGATCCTAACCGTCCAGGAATGCACATGAAGTTGATAAAATATCTGTTAAAGCTCAAGGCATCACGCATTGTTTACGTATCATGTAATCCTGCAACATGTGCACGAGACCTTGATTACCTTTGTCACGGAGTGGTATGTTTTAATCTGAAACCAGTGCTTCTATTGTCTTTTGATAGAATTAGCACCTTACTGTTGATATCTTCTGGCAGCTGGAAAAAAATATCGAAGGATGTTACAAACTGAAAAGCATACAGCCAGTCGACATGTTCCCTCATACTCCTCATATCGAGTGTGTGTGTCTACTGGAGCTTTCCTGATCCTCTGGTCGTGAACATGCTCTTTACCACTATGGTTTGGGGGCTCCCTCCGTCCTTCTGGCCTGGAGGTAAATACTTCATTAATTAACTACCCCGAGCTGGTGTTGAAGTTAGTGTATCTTCTCCGAAACCTTGATTGAGGAAATACATATCGTAAAACCTACCAGAATTACAGAATTTGGCAAATTACAGAATTTGGTGACCAAGGGAGGTACCAAAACCTGTCTATTGTGAAATGATTTTGGGCTGTGTTAAGATGTAGTTTCCTTTACCTGTTGTGAAAGGGAGCCTTGTGATTAATGAAAAAATAAACATCATGTATTTTTTTTTTACATTCTTAATATAAGTTATGCAAATTCGAGGCATTATTTTTTTAAGACCTTCTATTAAAACAATAATCTGAAAGGACTAGATATTAAAACACAAATTTTTTCACAATTCAGCCTCCTCGACTGACATCAGCTCTTCCCTAATTCTGCCTTGGTGGCCACTGGTACTTGAGCGAGTTTCCAATTTTTGAGTGCTAACTTAACAGGTATCATTTGGTGATCCCTTCTGTGGAATTTGATCCCTGAACTTGGTCTACAGTACCCTCATCTCTGTAGTACAATCTCAGAGCATGAAGGATCACCAGAGCCAACTTCTCAAACTTTCAAATTTTCGCCACTATTTGATGAATTTTTCAGTGCTTTGACCTGCAGAAGAACACGATGGAGGAAAAAACCGATTTCGTTGCCAGTCTCCAGATCAATATTTACATCTTATTGACATATTATCAAAATAAGGATGATTTCAAGTACACAACTACTAAACAATATTATGGTCTGTGGTTAGATTTATATATATTTCATTACATACAAGCTACTGAGAAAATACTATGTTATATGCTAATCAAACTGTCTCCTTTCTTCTTGTATAGTCCGGAATATACGGGCAGCTGATTCATTTGCTGATCTAGGATTGTGAGGTACAACCTTAATAACTCGTGCCTGCTGCTCGCAACTTTGATTCTTGGCACTTAGATCAGATTCCAAACCTGTTGGTGCCACAGGAAAGAGAGGAAGTGCATCTCCGTTTGTCCTCTCGGATGGACTACTGGCTGTACTTCCCTGCAAGTCATATTCTTTTGATGCCTGCAATTTCCCGAGACCATGAGAACTCACTCGACTCATCTGACTCAACATGGTTCTTTGGTGCCCATTTAATTGACTTCTAGCAAAAGGATTCAAATGCTCAACAGCTGAACCAGAATTAGACGGATTCATGACGGGCATAACATATGGCGGAAAGTAGGTCTGACCCAAAGAAGAGTTTCCAGGAAGAATCCCAATCCCATGCTGGTGGGAAGGTGGAGTGCCATAACCCCCTGATGTCAGACTTATAGGGCCACAGCTGCCATAAACCGGTGCCATGAAACCTGCAGTAGGAGGGCCTACTCCTGTATAAGGCTTATAAACAAGTCCCTCAGAAGGAGACATCACAGGAACTAACCACTGATTTCCTGGTGGAGGGTGGAAAAACCATGGAGACGGTTTCGCACTCGTACTTACAGATGGTACTGGCGGGTTTCCTGTATTAGGCCCATAATTTGATAGCTGAGTAATCAGTTCTTTGCTACTACAATTGTTAACCGAGGGAAGAGGAAGTGCACTGACAGCATTCTCACCAGCACATTCTATGCTAGTATCTGGCTTCTGAGAATAGTTTTTCGGTTTAATGGGCAAAGGTGAGGGTTCTTCAACATACTCAGAATGACAATTCGTCACCGGAGGTACTCTTGTAGAAGGTTTATTCGGAGAAAAGTTTTCAAGTAATAGATGTGGTGATCCAGCGATCAACTTTTGCACCTATTTTCAAGGCATATGATTCATTTCAACAAAGTAGGAAAACCGGTGAGCAAATTGACTGTGAAATTACCAGCTTACCTCTATTAGTCTATGAAGCTCAAATACTTGCACAGCAAAAACCCTTTGTTGGCTGAAAATAGTAAAAGTGGGATTAAAACACGAAATGAAATTTGGAGATCTAACGAAAGTTAGAGGAAGACTACATCTCTTATGATTACGTAAGCATTGTCCATAGAAACAACCCGAAAGGGATACTTACTTGACAAGAGCTCTTCTCGCCTTCCAGAACTGTTTTTCTCCTATTACTCCAACAACATCATCGGGTGTAATATCCATAGCCGATATACAGTAAACCATGGAGGCATCTGACACATCATCACGTCTGTCAACCTCTCTCACCACTTTAGACCCATATTCCTTGTCTTCGCCACCACCCTCATTGTCATTCTGAAGCTCGATGGGATTTTCATAATTCTTGTGAACCGATGGCCTTGTCACCGGCAGAGCATTTACCTTACCTTTCCCAGAATCCACATTGTCATCTCCAAAAGCTGATAGGTCTGTCAGAAGCATTTCTCCATGTAAGTTTGACTTACCATGCAATCTGTTCACAAAACTGCTTCTATTTTCCTGGTATAAAGAAGAATGTGCTCGCTTTAATGATTCGTTTCTCTTATCTTTATTTGACAGGATTGAAGATGAATCAACCAACATCTTATCGCTACTTGACGGTGCAGACCTTTCGATAGGGTTCTGATTTGTCAGAGATACGTTTGGTGTCTCACTAGGTCGGTTCTTCACATGCTGTCCTAACTTTGGATCTATAGCTCCAATTTCTTTCCCGTGCTTTTCAGAAGCCATCTGAAGTTGTAACTTAGAGCTCATGCAAAGACGAGGGAGCTTCATGTTATCTTTGTTGTGTCGATTGTTACTACAATGTGGAGCTATTACTGAACGCGAAAAGTTTGGAACTCTAAAATCATCATCATTTCTAAATCTCTTAGAAGGGTTCTTAAAGTTTACGAAATTCTTATGGTGAACTGTATGAGATTTAGCGCTCAATGGCAATGGCACTGTGGCATTTGAGCTCTGATAATTTATCGGGTTCATAAACTTCTGCCTCTGATTTGACATCGTACTAGCCTCACCGGAACAATTAGATTGAAGCTTCTCCACCGAATTTGAAGGCGTAGATGAGTTGCCGAAGGGGGTCAGCATAGTACTTTCACAACCACCACCCTACAATCAGGAGTCTATTCTTATCGCAGAACTAACGTAATTGACATTAACTTAAGTCAAATTAATCATAATTTCGAATCAAACTTACATGATTCGATGATTTTGAAGGAATCAAACTGCCACCATTCTTGAGTGGAAGAGGCAACATAGAACCTGAACCCGAACCCGAACCGAACTTTTGAGAAGGAATACTAAGCTGTTCATATAAAGCCATTTTGTTCCTTGGAGGTGCTCTTGGCCCTCCTTTATCAGCATCATTCACATGAAGCCTTGGAAACATAGGACTCATAACTTTGTCCTCCTCTTTTCCTCCTCCCATTTTCACTCATCAAAATCTACATTTTTCATCATAAAAAACACTATTTCACAACTAACCCAAATCAACCCACTTCCTAAAATGACCAAAATAAGTGAATTTACAGGAATCCAAGATCAACCCACATAAAAAAAAACCACAACTTTTCATTGAAGCCTAACATCAAACAACAAGAACACATCAAAATATGCTAAGAAAACACAAATTCACAAGTACCCAAAACAAACCCACCTCATAGAATTCATAGTCTCCTCACAAAACATGAAAATTCTCACAATAGTACCAAAGAATCAAACACAATGAGTAATAAATTAGGAAGCTAAATTTAGAAGTAATAAAGAGAGAAATAATGAAGATGAGAGGTTCGCCTTTAAATTCCACAAGAAAGAGGATCTCATCCATAACCAAAAAGCCATTAGAACAATACCATTTCATAGATGTGGTGTGGGCATTGTGGGACCATGTGGATGGAAAAGAGAATTTTCCTTTTAGATTTCTTTTTTCTGCATGATTATCGTTTCGCTCGAATTAAGTTTCAATATAATCATTTTCACTCAAAGTTTTTATTTATTTCGAACTCACTCGAAATATTTTTCAAATGGTTTTTTTATGTTTTTGGTTTTATATTTTAATACAAATTTATTTCAAAAAACATCATTGTTTGGAAAAATTTATATAAATATCTTTGCCAGGTCGGATGAAACACGTGATATGGTTTTAAATGTGATGACGTGGCGAAATAAGAGTGGAGAAGCAGACAGAAAATTGGAGGGAAGTGGCTGAACTATCACGTGGGGTATTAGGGAAGCTTGTGTTTCGCTAATAGCCACATGTTGTTTTTATTTATTTAATATTATTTGGCCAAATTCTTACCCAAAAACCGTTAAAACATAGTCCTTTTTAGGATAATGTTTTTGCTCACTGTGGTCGGATTAAACGCTCTTGACGGAGCGTGCCAACACTGCCCGTTCATTAAAAACTAATACCAGGCGAGTGATTACCACGATCTCTTTTATAATCTTGATTGGGACATGTTTACCCAAATTAGGAAAGAAAGATTTACATTTTTCATATTAACTAATTTTTCAGAATTTCTATATATGAAAAATTAATATTAATGAGAAATATGTGTAACCGATTTAATTATGGGATTACAGAGTGTAATTATATATTTTTCTTTTGTACTAATAAAATTTGAGTTGAATATTTCTATAGATTATGAAATTTCAACATCCGAGAAATAAGGCACCTATTTTTATGGCAAAAAATATGTATCTGTTGTTTAGTTGTTGAGGAAGAATTGGCAGCAGTGAGATAGATCTAAAAAAGGTGTGGAGAGAGAGTTGGATTTGGTTAGACAAGATATGGAAAGAATAGACACATATTTAAAATGATTACTTCATCTAATTTTTCTCTTAAGAAACGTGTTGAATTCATTGTAGAGGTCCGGGCCGGCTAATATATCTAATGGGCTTGGGCTTGGATCAGGCCCCTAAAATTTGAAATCAAGGCCCGGACCGGCCCATATTAAAAATTCCGGGATTTGGGCGGGCTAGCTTATAATTGTCCTGCACAGAGGGCAAGCGAACAAGCGTTTCTCTGTGTCTCTGTGATCCTCTTTTCTCCGAGCACCAACAAAATGGCGACACCACCTGTGGCGACGCCGGCAGCGGTCGTAGGGAATCCGAACTTCGAAGGAAATGCGGTAACGATGCCACCACCGCCAGGGACGGATATGACTGGGATATGCTTTAGGGATCAGTTATGGCTTAACTCATATCCTCTCGATCGAAACCTAGTTTTTGATTACTTTGCTTTATCTCCTTTCTACGATTGGAGTTGCAACAACGAGCAGCTTAGAATGCGTTCGATTCATCCTCTCGATTTTTCTCAGCTCTCGTAAGTTCAAAAACCTTTTGTGTATCTGTGCATTGAGATCGCGCATAATTTTAGTTAGTCTCTCGTGTTAGTAATGACTTGGAAGTCAATTGAGAATAGTGAGGCTCATTCTAAATTTATTATGATTGAGTGATATTAGGGATTAGTATTATCAAATGTGTATCTGGTGACCAAAGAATACATTTCTATGTGCTATTTCAGAGAAAGTATTTAGTCGTGTCAAACTCTGTTTTGATGGATTTAGTTTGGAATTCTATGTGAAGTTGCCAGATTCTATTTTACATAGAAGAAAATTTGGATGAAGATGAACTCATGACACCGTCAACTAAAACTAAGTATGAGGTGCAAGTTTTAGAATGAGTGTAGCTACTTGGCTTTTTAAGGAAAGTTGGGGTAGGAATTGGGTAAATTAAAGATGTATGTGGGTTCCTTTGTGTTTGATTTCACGACTTTACTGCATTAAAAACACTCATACATAACTGTCTGCACAAGCCCATAGCTCTTTTATGTGCTGTGTGGCAAAAATTTTGTACCTAACAGTGATCATGTTGCGAACTTCAAATCACTGGACTGAAGCCCTTGATACAGCATTGTATGTTTTCTCTGACAGTAAAATGACTGGCACTGAATATATGCTGAATGAAGTTATGGAGCCCCACCTCTTTGTAATCCGAAAGCAAAAGAGGGATGGTCCTGAGAAAATTACGCCAATGCTAACGTACTACATCTTGGATGGTTCAATTTACCAATCACCACAGCTTTGCAATGTCTTTGCAGCTCGAGTTGTAAGATTTTCTCATACGATTTCCTCCCCTTTTTTTTATTTCATTTATGAAGTCTCATTCGAATGACATTTGATAGGGAAATGTTTTGAAGGATATGTTATCTTGAAACCTGAATTTTTACCATTTATCTGTTCCTTTTTCCTTGTAGAAGATCCATTTTGAGAATACTTTTTTGCTATCTAAGTTGGGACTGTAATTTCATTGTATTGTGGTACAGCAGTAGAGTCTTTGTTGATTCTACCAAACAAAGTCTTGAAATACTGCATGAAACTAAACAATCCATTTTGTGTCGTAAGTCTCATATTACATATTTTTCTCAAGCGGCTTTATGTGGCAGGGACGAGCTCTCTATTACATATCCAAAGCTTTTACTACTGCTGCCTCAAAGCTGGAGAAGATTGGATATGGTATTGAAGTGCTACTAAACTTTTCTCCCATTATTGATGAAAACATGGTTATTCATAAAGTAAATTGTGCAAGGAATTCAAAGGGCATAACTTACTTCTCTTGTACAGAGCTAACAATACCAGTTAATGTGCCTTTAATGTTACTATTTTTATTTCTTTGAGGTTATTTTCCTGTTAATTGGGACAATGAAAACTTTAACAGTGTACTGGATCTATTATGTTTAAGCTATTTATGAAGACAATATGTGCAAGAATTTATGTTACTTTATGGTTTTTAATCTAACTTTGACATCATTTTAATCCTAATTCAGTTGATGCTGAAAATGAGAGTGCGAGCATTGAATCAAAGACTGTCAAAGAGACGATTGACTTCAAAGAGGTTAAGCGGGTGGATCATATTCTAGCAACCTTACAGCGCAAGGTAACTTCAATACATCTAAACAATAAAGAAGAGATCATAAAAATATTGGAGATTCTTCTATAACTGTCTTTGAATTTATCTAGTCATATATTTATTGTTACTATATTTTTATCTATTTGTGCAGCTACCACCTGCCCCTCCACCGCCACCATTCCCAGAAGGCTATGTTCCACCTCCAACTGCAGAATCTGAGAAGGGCCCTGAAACCCAGCTAGCGGGAGAGCCTCAACCTCCTATTGATCCCATAATTGATCAAGGCCCATTGAAAAGAATGAAATTTTGAAGAATAACAGTGCTGGGAAAAGCATCTAAAATCAAAAGCCACCTTCTAACTATGTTAGGAAATATGCTGATGATCTTCATCTGACTAGAATCTCTTAAACATCAATGTTGTCGTGTTTATTTTCGAGTCAGAACACGGATATTCCCAGGAAGTTTACTTTGTAGTGTAATTTGAAATGTGTACATAGCATGTTGCTTGACATTTAGGTTACAGCTATTTTTCTTGAAGATTAGTCGTTCTGTAAGATATGCCCAGAAGTCAGTCTTCTCTGGAGCCTGGTACATTTCATTTAACTGTATACATTTTACATTCAATAAATTTCATTCTGAAAAGAATTTTCATTCTGTCCACATCTCTAGTATTACTAACTTGTTTTGGTTCTGAACAAATTATTAGTTGATACCGAATCAATTGCTATAATCTGAGTTTCTGATTATATTTACAGAAAACAAGATTAACACACATTCCCCTTCGAGTAAAACTCGTGATCATGTGTGATGTCAACTTCATAAACTTGACTTACAATCTGAGGTCATTGGATATTTTCTCCCAGAAATTGAAGTGACAAATAGTACAAGATAATTCACTCAAAAAGAAGTGGTGGTCATGCATTTGAATTTTCTTCAAATTAAATGACCAGGACTATTCCACTTTATATATGTAAACATTATTTCAGACCCTTAAATACCATCTTACACCAATGTTGACTACAGAAATATGGATGCTGAACAACACTGGCCTGCATTAATGGCTGATATTATTGCTCAAAGATGAAGAAACTCATGGATAAAGGTATGACACACCCACTTGTTTATATATGTTTTGTCCAATAACATAAGAATGGTTGGTAGGTGAAGGAGTTGAATTTTGGTTTTGGGTGTAAAATGAGTGTCCACATGTTCACTAAAATCTTTTATATGACAGAGGTCTACTCGTAATTTTTACCTTTTATCTCTCCCTTATGACTCAATTTTTGGAAGTAGAGCGTAATATTTTGTTTATCTCACAATTTGTAAGAGTCCATTGTCCATTTTACGGAGAATCTACTATAATACTATTCCAGTACTAAATGAATAGTCTTAATTTGCGATATAGCATCTGTGAAGTATAACATGTATCTGATCTTTAGATTTTATAATGAAAATTCAGAATTTGGCCTCTCTTATGTGTGTATTTTATTCATATATATATGATGATCAAAACATATGCATATATTTAGTTATTTATGTATGTATGTATGTATATATGTATGTGTATGTGTGTGTGTGACAACAATTTTCTGAAGGTGGGGCCCAATTAGGCTTAGTCCAGCTTCAACTGTCACAATGTCTGATGGAACTGATAGATTCATTC
>JAYMTB010001773.1:0-10294 GCA_036897585.1 Francoa sonchifolia | reverse complement strand
GATTGCGTGAATGTTGGGCAAAATCAGGGAAGATCCCGTTTTCACAATACGACAGGTCGTTTTAATGAAAATTGAAATTGTAGGCAACGACATGTCGTTTAATAAAGAATAACACCTTATTATTTTAATTCCATGTTTGTCCTCCAATTATCATAATCTTTAATTATCCATTTATTTAATTAATTTCGATGATCTTTTCTAAATCAATAGTTTCCAGACCGGAATATATCGAAAATTCACATTTAGAATGTTACACCAATTACAAACTAATCCGAAAAAATGGAATCCAAATTCTTTTCACAAAAGAAGATGAGAATCGCTAAACAGAGTTCTTTTTGGAGCCTATTTCTGGATATCTAACACTGGTATCTTGAATATTTCTCTGAGTCAATTGAATGGTTTAAACAAGTGTATCACCCTTGCTGATGTTGAATTTGCAAAGAGGGCAGATTGAATTTATCCGGAGCCATTTGCTAACGCATTCAAAATGGAAATGGTGGTTGCAAGGGAGGCTACAGAGTTCTGCTCCGTCTACATATCGAGAAAGGCAAATGCAGCATTCCTACATAGTAAATAAATACACATTAGACTGATTTAAAACCCGAGAGGGGGTTTAAGGAAACATGATACTTACAGAATCCTCCGGCGGAGGAGCAAGTTCATTAGCAGAAGTACTGCAGCTTGGTACCACTCTTTCTCCAACTTCTTTTTGCCTCTTATCATGGTCGAATTTCCTCGATGAATAATCTTGATGAAACCTATACTTGGGAAGAGCTTTAATATCCTCTTCAGATGCACCTTCTCGAATCCAGACAGCACACGTGATTGCTACAAGTGGAACGCAGCACAAGATAGCAGTGAAAATGATACATGCCATCCCAATGCAACATATGATATAGAACACGTCAAGGCTAGAAAGATCACTGTTAACCTACAGTTTACATACCAGTTTGTCACTGATTTCATATATATGATAATCACATATGTATTCAGTTCTATCACATAAACAAAAGATTAAAGAATTTCAAAGAGCTAAAAATTGTTATATGTCAAGGTGTGCTCTCACCAGTAAAGACGGGGAGAATCTTGCAAAAGAGCTTGGCCACCAACAACGATCCAGTAGAATCCAAACGACCACCAAATCGATGAAAGCATTGTATTCAATGACCCCATTCTTTTCAGAATGCTGAAAAACATGCAAAGGAACATATTTAAACACCCTTTGATGGTCACCAGAGCCTCAAATTTTCACACTTGTCATCATCAATTATCCCTTTAATGTTTCAAAAGAACAATAGCTAAGCAAAATGTGTCATAGCTCATCATCATGCACCACTATTGGTCTAATCCAAATACTCGAAATCTTGTAGTATCCAAAGAGAAGCAGTTTCAATCAAACCTAAAGATGAAAAACATATAAAATCCTGAGAATTAGAATGTGCCAAACCAGTAACATTAGCAACCTAAAAACGACAATCAATCTATGTACATTCACAGGGCTTAATGTTGATAGTTTCACTCAGTGAACCTTCTGTACAACTCAAACTTAGTAACAGTAACTACACCAGCACCACCAGATGATTATCACTTCTAAAAAGAAATTTCATAAACTGGAACGGAATATGAAAAATTAACCATATACCTGTTCTGATTCTGCAAGGATGATAGCCGATCCTCATTCTGATTCCTGCTCTCATAATCAAGATAAACAAAGCTCAAATGCAAAACAGACTGCAAAGCATAACCAAAAATCCAAACCCTAAGAGGTGTTCCCGGTCTCTCTCTAAACGTAGACAAAAGCACAATCACTGAAACAAACACAAAAGCTAAATTCCAAATCAAGTCAAGAACCACAAAAGGTTTCGAATATCTGCAACTCTCTCCCATAGACCGGTAATCACCATCACCGTCCTCCAATCGATGCTCCGCCAACTCTCCAGTAAGATACTCTTGCCGGTCCTCGCCAGTAAATAAAGTGGTCACATAACGAGCAGTAGATATGGTAAATCTGGTCCCCATTATGAAACGGAGAAGCAGACAAATCACCGCCGCCGCCGCAAGCCACAACCAGCAGCAACAGCAGACTTTATATTGAGGGGAGTAGTTAGGGGGAAGGAAGCTGGACGGAGTTACTTGGGGAAGGAAGCAGGAAATATGGCGGTAACGGTGCCCAAACGACGTCGTATCAATCATTTATCTATTTTTTAAGGAATTAAAAAATTACTAAAATAATTTGTAAATATTTTACTGTCGAACATTTAGTATTCTATCAACTACTACTGATAATAATAATTTTAAAATATTTAAATATTTAGATTCCTTTTTTAACCTAATATACTTGGACAACATATATTAAATCCTAAATCTACTCAAAATAACAAAAACATTTTAAATGGGCCGATTAAGTTCAGGTCAAATTCATCTTAGCCCGTTAAAAGAGCGATCTGGTGCCAGGTGGGGCCCACCTAAATATTGTGAAAATCCACGATTATTAGTAAAATTTCTCATTTAGTTGTAAGGAAATTTGAACACAAAATGTGGTGAAAGTCCACATTTAATGGTTAAAATTTCCACTTAAATTGTGAAGTGGGTCCCAGGTGATACAAGCAAGTTTAAATTTGGGCTTTCAGCCCAATCAAAAGGGGTCCACCAAAATACGGTGGTCAAGGTAAGACCGGAATGTTTGACAGTGAAGTGACAAGTAATGAGCAAGAAACGAACCAGCACGATGGAGAGAGAAGTGTAATAATATAAAATGGTTAAATTCGAGGTAACTTGTTTTTCTTTCTTACAAAATTGAAACGGCTCTCTCTTAAGGGTATCCACCGATTATCACCATTTCCTTGCTTGCTTCTTCATTTTCAGGTAATTTTTTCAATTTTTGATTCACTTTCTTTACTTGTTTTTCAGCTCATGTTGTTTCTATGTTCCTTGACAAACTAATCCTTTTTATGGCTTTTCCAAAAAATTTGATTTTTTTTACTTGTTTTAATGCTTTGCTTAGATCTTCAGAAAATTAAAGAAATCTAATGGTGTGTTGATTTTTAGCTAATTTGATGTAAAATTGAACATTTGTGTGTTTTCTTTTTCTGTTAAGGGTAAGTTTTAGGGACTGAGAAAATTTTAGAAACCCATTTGCTGAATTTGATATTTGCTTGACTGCATGATGGTTTGACTGATTTATCACATAAATTTAGGCCTAAGTTAGCTTTAGAATGCTTTTTGTTTTGATGTTGTGGTGATTGAAGTTTTGTTGATTTTTTCAGCTTGGAATGATTTGTGAGTGTTTGTGCTAAGAAGGGAGTTTTTTTTTTTGTTTGCAAGGAAAAATGGTAGACGGCGTAGGTGAAGAGAATAATCGGTTTCCGGAGTTTATAGACAAGTCTGTAGTTTTGGATGTAAAGCCATTGCGGAGTTTCGCTCCAATATTCCCATCAGCATCTAATGCCGCTTCATTTCCACCTCCTCAAGATGATGCACATGTAGATTCTGTTTCCCCTATTAGTCAGTTTCCTCCGGGTTTTGCCCCGCATCATCCCTTTTTTCCTCCCCCCGGCGAACAGAACCAAGAAACCCCTAGTGGTTTCGATATGCCAATTTCAGATGCAGTTCCGATTGCTTCGTTTAGGACACCAGCAAGTACACAGTATTCTGGAGCAGGGAATGGAGGTGAAGGATCATCCAAGCGTTCTAAAGGCCGTGCTCGGGCGCAATCGGAAAGTGGAATTGCACAAGAAGGTGAGTATTGTCATGTAGAAGATTCTAATTATCGGTATTTGAATAGTTTACCATGCAGATTATCGATGACGTGAATGCAGGTACTAATGGGGTGACGTCAAAAGGTAAATCTCAGAAGCGGACAAGGGGTAGCCGTTATGGTCGTGACATAAAAGTTGCCACGAGCGAAGTAGATGTGGACTCCTTAGTCAGTGAGATGCTCACGTGCGAGAATCTCACAGCATTTAATAACGACAAAAAATCAGATGGCGACAAGGAGTCAGTGGCGTATATACTGATGATATATGATTTGCTGCGGCGCAAAATAACACAAACTGAAGATGTAAAGGAATCTGCTGGGTTAGTAAGGCAACCCGCCTTAAAGGCCGGGAAAGTCCTGATGAATAAAGGGATTCGAACAAACGTTAAGAAGAGAATCGGAGTTGTTCCTGGTGTTGAAGTCGGTGATGTCTTCTTTTTCAGGATGGAAATGTGCTTGGTGGGATTACATGCTCAATGTATGGGCGGTATAGATTACATGACTATCAAATTAACTCAAGAAGAAGAGCCGGTTGCAGTCAGCATTGTTGCATCTGGAGGATATGAGGATAGTGCCGATGATGGGAATGCGCTGATTTACACTGGTCAAGGTGGGAATCTGAATTACAAAGACAAGGAAACAAGTGATCAGAAGCTTGAAAGGGGTAATCTTGCTCTGGAAAAAAGCATGCACCGAGGTAATGAGGTGAGAGTAATTCGGGGCTTAAAGGATGCAGCCAATCCAACTGGAAAGATCTATGTCTATGATGGTCTCTATACAATCAGCGAGTCATGGGTGGAGAAAGGAAAGTCCGGGTACAACATGTTTAAGTATAAACTCCTCCGGTTACCCGGCCAGCCTGAAGCATTCATGCTGTGGAGATCAATTAAGGAATGGAAAGAAGGTCTTACATCGAGGGCAGGGCTTATAATACCAGATCTTACATCCGGGGCAGAAAATTTTCCAGTTGCTCTTGTGAACAATGTTGATGATGAGAAGGGGCCTGCTTATTTCAATTATTTCCTGAGTCTCAAGTATTCAAAGCCGGTAACTTTACAGGAGCCTGCCATTAGCTGTGACTGCACTGGAGGGTGTCTCCCAGATAATCGCTGTGCTTGCATACAAAAAAATGGAGGCTTTCTCCCATATAGTGCAAATGGGGTTATCGTGAGCCAAAAATCGCTAATACATGAATGCGGTCCTTCCTGTAAATGCCCTCCCAGTTGCCGGAACCGAGTTTCCCAAGGAGGTCTAAAAGTTCGTCTCGAGGTGTTTAAAACTAAGGATAAGGGTTGGGGTTTAAGGTCATGGGATTCCATCCGTGCCGGGGCTTACATATGTGAATATGCGGGCGAAGTCATTGATAATGCTAAGGCCGATGAGCTTAGGGCTGAGAACGAAGACGACTATATTTTTTACGTCACCCCCACTTATAAGCCACCGGAATATCTATCTGTTCATACAAGTAACGGTCCAAAGGTCCCATTTCCTCTGATCATAAACTCAAAAGACATGGGCAATGTAGCTCGTTTTATGAACCACAGCTGCTCACCAAACGTATGCTGGCAACCAATTCAACGTGATAACAACAATGTGTGCAATCTTCGTATTGCATTTCATGCTATGAGAAACATTCCCCCCATGACTGAGTTGACATACCATTACGGGATAGTCCAGACTGACAAACCCGACCAGAAGAAGAAGCAATGCTCATGTGGATCATCAAAGTGCAGAGTTTACTTCTAGTTTATTATAGTTTGACTCAAAAGTGAATCATCCTAAGCTATGCTTCCCGTAAAGGTAAAAGATCTCAAATTTGAATGAGTTACTTATTGACATAAGCGATATTTAAGTCTATATTTGTGACATTCTGACCAGTGTTTTTATTGTCCTTCTCCTCAGTTAATCGTAGATAGTTGACAACAGTAGAAGGCTCGAGCTGGTTGGCGAATGCAGGCCTGTTTCGTAAATCCATTGCCTTGAACAGCAGTTTTCCTTACTAGTACTGGAAAATCGGTGTTTGTGACAATTGGGCATGTAAAAAAAACATCATGTGTAATGTTTTTTTTTTCTCGAACATCATCTAAATCAAAAACTCCTCTGTAATCAGATAACATATCAACATAGTCTAATATTATGACATCTTAGTTTTAACCAAAAAAGAACTATTTCCTTTTATATATTATGCATATTTTTAACACAAGCCCTAATAAAATTAACAAATTTTTTACTTTTTTCTTACTAAATAACACCTTTTTTTTGTCTGTGTAAACAGCATATTTTTCTAATTACTGTATTTTTACATATTTTTTGAATTTATTTTATTGAAATTGCCACTCAATTTACCTCTGAAAATGGTGGGGCCATGTGGGTCCTACGGTACCCGGAGGAAGGCTGTCCTTATCAATAATGTCCAGACTGGATTTTCCGGCGAAAAAGGCGCGGGAGAATGGAAAATTTGGGGGAAGACAGCGAAATGCAGAGAGAAAATTCGAGAAGAATTGATAAGAATAATCGGAGAGGGAAACTGAATCTCGGATTTTTGGGTTGGCGAGAGGGTGTTTCAAAACATTCTTGGATCAAACCCTAAATGACGACGATTCAGGATTCATAAATCGCCGTTGGTTGGTTTTGATCTGTAATAAACCTAATCGAAGGAGATAACGAAATGTTGTAACGGAAAGGGGAAGAAGAATTGTGAGCACCACGAACGGAGATCTAGGTTTTTGCTTGATGTAGTTGTGGTGTTCGGAGATTGAAGAATATGAAGGAAAACAAGCAGCAAATTAGCGATTCTCCCAATCCCAATCCCAAATCTAAGAGGCTTTATCAAGTTTGGAGTGGTAACAATGTAAATTTATTGATCCCTAATTGCTTTATTGTTCATGATTTTGGTCATTTATGATGTGATTTGGTTGATGCCAATTTATGTAGAGCTTATTAGGTATGAAATTATATATTCATTTGGATGCCAAAAGAAATTTGAGATTTCGATCATATAATGCTTTTAGGGCTTGTTTGTGTGATTTCGTGATATATTAGGCTATGTTTGATTTGTTGGGTAAGAGGCTGCATATGCGAATGTGTTGTTGTATGGTTTTGCATTAATAAAGATTTGTATCATCATGTCAGATATTTTTGTGCGGTGGGAGACTCATCTTTGGACCCGAGACTGCATCACTTATATTAACAGTGTTTCTAATTGGATGTCCTGCAATAATATTCTGCATGAAAATGCTTGTGGTGATCAAAGATTTTCATCCTCGTTATGGCCTTCCTATAATGATTGGAGGATGGATCCTCACTGTCTTGGTTGGTACAATGAAATCTTACTTTTGTCTTCATGATAGTATTATTAATTAGTGATGATCGTTAAGTCTGACCTTTGATGATTCGTGCAGGATTTTACGTTTCTCTTCTTGACATCTTGTAGAGATCCAGGAATAATCCCTAGGAACTCAAGTCCACCTGAGGCAGATGAAGAATGTGAGCAAAACTCCATATGTATGGAGCGGGTTAATGACAAAACCTCGAATATGAAGCTACCTCGAACAAAGGATTTAGTGGTCAATGGCCACACAATTAAAGTGAAGTTTTGTGACACTTGTTTGCTATACCGTCCACCACGAGCTTCACATTGCTCAATCTGCAACAACTGTGTACAGAAGTTTGATCATCACTGTCCATGGGTTGGTCAGTGCATTGCATTAGTAAGTTCTCCCCTGAAATTCTAGAGCTAAAATATTTTTTGGACAATAATTCAATCAGTTATCCATATCTCACACAGCACAGACTCAATGTCGAAATAAGATTAATAGTGCACCAACCTGTATATACTGAACTGTAAATCTCAAAGAAAATTGTTAGCTTCAATGACTAATCCGTGCCATACTATGCATTCCTTTGATTTTTTTTTATTTCCCGCGTAAAAAATTATGTTTCAAGAATCTTACCTGCTTTTCATATTGATCTGGTTGCAGCGAAACTATCCGTTCTTCATTGGTTTCATATCGTCATCAACCTTCTTGTGCATATATGTCTTTGCATTTTCTTGGATGAATATTCTTAATCATAGGGGAACTTTATGGATCGTCATGTCACATGATATAATCTCAGTTGCTCTTATCATCTATTGCTTCATAGCTGTCTGGTTTGTTGGTGGGCTTACAGTTTTTCATTTATATCTGATCTGCACAAATCAGGTGAACTTTCTTTTCAGTGTCATAGCTTGTTCAGAATAATTGGTACTCCCTTATTTCAGTATTACCATGTTTCTTCATGATGGATTTAACCAAATTTTAAAGTGTTGTTCATTTATGCCATAAATCTGCCAATACTCCCAAAGGTGGTTAAAAGTTTGACATTCTAATGAGTCTAACGAATAAGATGGAAATCGGTTTGCTTACTGATGGAATAGGTTAAATCTGTTTTGGACAGTTATATGCGTGTTTATCTGCTTATGTGAGTTAATGTCTGTTCAAAGCATCATTTACTGGAATGTTGATAAATTAGTACATGATACACCTTGTATGTGAATGGTATTCTATCTTGATTTCATTCTCGAAATAAATTTCTTACATTCTATACTTGCAGACAACTTATGAGAATTTCCGGTACCGGTATGATAAGAAGGAAAATCCCTTCAGCAGGGGGGTGTTAAGGAACCTTAAAGAACTCTTCATATTTAACATCCCACCTTCAATTGTACGTTTCCGTGCAAGGGTGACTGAAGGTGATGATTCAGTGATGGTCTCTATTGCTTCAAGGCGGGGCTTCATCAACTCAAAAGAGAATTTCGACATAGAAATGGGAAATAAGCATGGAAAAGATGGTTCCCTTCAACTTCCAACTATTTTACAGAACTTGGAATTCAGTGATATCGACGATAGCTTGAAGAAGAAAGTAGGACAAGTAGATGCTCCATTCGATCCAAACTTTTACCAGACCGATCAAGAACCAAAAAAATCACAGATATCCGATGCTGCAAAGAATAGTGCTACTGATAATAGTACTCAAGATGGAAGATCTGAACCAATTCACCGAGGAAAGGTAGTATTTCTGAATTTATAAGTAACCACTTGACAACCAAACTAATCATTCCAATAGAGGATTGTTCTTACCATGTCTTTTGTTTCAGCACAGGATTGAGTTGACAATGTTTTGATCAGCGCATGCATGTCATATACGGCTGTAGCTGACAGATAGGCGAGCTTAATCTTCTGACAATATAGGTGACATGTTCTCCACACTAAAAAACAAATTGAAGCGATGAATGAATTCATTCAAGTTATGACTTGTAATTTCGCACTTCTGATGCATTATAGTGCAGTAACACAAAAGAATGAAAATCGATTATTGTTTCACCAATCTTTTTGAAACTCGTATGAATTTGTTCATTCAAACATTGTAGCTGGTGTCAAGTTACGCGTATTTTACTGGCTGTACAAATTTGCAGCTAAAGATTTTGCGATGAATCAATGGAGGTGGGAAGCACACAGGATGAAGTCAATATTTAGTTTAATCTATTTTTTTTGCCAACTATTCAATGTTTAATTATGAAAAATGCCCATATTTCATGAGTTTATAATAATCACCAAAAGCTTCACTGTCAATAATAATAAAATGTTAAAAAAATTATTAAAATTTTTGGCCGTTTCTTGTTAATTCTTAGCTGTCCAAGATTAAGATATGTTATTCCTACAATGGGTTTAATTATTTTAAATAATAAATTAAGAAAACAGATAAACAGGTGATTGGAAAATGAAATTAGTGATTTTTGTCCCTAACTATAATAACTGTTTTATTTAATTCATCAACAATTAATTAAATTCCCAACGTGGCAGCATGTTATTGAATATAAAATATAATATTTAAAATTTACATAATTTATTATTATTGAAATAAAATAAAATAAATAAAGATATTATTAAGAATTACCGCGTAAACAGCAGCAAGAAATTGCTACCTCCGTCGAAACAAAATTGCCAGCATCTTACGTTGACAGACGGAATGAAGAATATTTGCTTGGTGGAATCCGTCTGATCAACATTTGGTGAGCAGAGAGGGAGAGGGTTCTTCTTCCCAAAATCCCTTTCTCTCCAGTTAGTGGAAGTTGCTTTTGGGAGAAAGAACTGTTGTGATGAGATTGAGGGGTGTTTTGTTTGTGTAATATGGTTGGGAATAGGAATTCGAATTTGGGTTCTTCTGGGTCTTCCGTTTCTTCCCCAAACAGTATGTTTGGGGAGAAAACTAAGAGGCTTTATCAAGTTTGGAAGGGAAGCAATGTGAGTTATGTCTTTTATGCAGTTCAATTTGTTTGATGAAATGCCTGAAGTGTTTTTTTTTTCTTCTAATGTTTCCTTATTTAAATGATTGTATATGGATTGAATTAGTTTGGGATTTCATTTTGTTAGTAATTAGTTGGTTAATCCCTTGATTTTTTAAGTGAACTTTCCTGATTTAGCCTCCTTTGACTGCTTGGTGATGGGTAATAGTCTTGCTACTTGTTTCTGTTCTGGTGCAACATATCGATACTGA
>JAYMTB010001772.1:0-10299 GCA_036897585.1 Francoa sonchifolia | reverse complement strand
CCCGTTTAATTTAGCATTTATTTTCAGGATTCCCAAATAATTTATAATTTATAATTTATAATTTATAAATTATTAATTTTTTTATTTTTATCTGTTTGTTACACTTTCTTCATAAATATAACTTACTCTTATGAACCATCTTTTTACGATTTTTGTTCTTTTTTTCGGCATAACACAATTTTTTGTTTCTCATTGTTCAATCTTAGCACAATAAATCTATTTTTCCTTTTTAACATAATTTTAATTTGTTTGAGGATTTATTTGAAATTGTTTATTTTAATTATAACTTTTTTCTTTTGTTTCTATTTCAAAAAAATCGAAAATTGAATTCTTAGATATTAGTATTTAAGGATACATCATTTTCTCTTTCTGTGTATATAAATTTCATGTACCTATATTTTTTTTATATAAATACCTAAAAATTATCGAATCCAATTTTGTCCAGATTGAAAAATCGAAATTATTTTTTCTAAATCAAACTACATTGCTACCCAAACATATTACTTTTCATTTTTCAAAAAAATATATTATAATGGGTGGGTTATCCAAAACCATTGGGTATGGTAAAAAATTTCATTTTTAGGACCCATTTAAATCCTGACATTTTTAACTAGTGCTCACATAATCCGTGGGTAAAGCCACCCGACCCGTACCCAAACCAACCTACCAATTGCTATCTCTAACCGAAATAATAGAAAACAAAAGCTTTAATTCTATTTGGTCCCAAAATTAGCCAAATATCGTTTCCCTCCTTAAACAATACAGATTTGCAATTTAGGATCTAACTTAAAACCTTTATGTTGTGTTTCGAAATTTTATTTTTTGTATAAAGAAAATGAAAAGTAAGCAAAATGAAAGAAAATTTGTGAAGGTGTTGGAATGGAGAGATTTTTGCGAATTCATGAATTTGATTTGAGTTAAAAGAGAAGATAACAAATGAAGAAATTAAATTTAAAGCCAAAGTAAGGCCGTTGAGAAAATAAGAACCAAATAAATAAGGACAGGACAAGGCCGACAAACGCCCATAGTCCAATTGATCCTAATATCATAGTGTCCCCCTCTTCCTGATGGAGTACTTATAGTAAGGTATAAAAATGGTCTTCACTCTAAATGGACTATAAGATCTCCTCCTTGATATGTTTGAGCATGAGACTCATCTTGTTTTAGCGTCACTGTGCTAATACTCTACTTCATCCCTCTTGGATATGAAACGATCACTGTCATTACATCCCCATTCCTCTCCTTTTCGACATAGGGAGAATTGGGCCATATTTACGACAAAACCCAGTTACTATAATGAACAAATAATTTTGAATTCCAAAAATCCATTCACCAACAGGAGGAAGAAGAAAATGACACATGAGAAAATTAAGCCTCATTTTTTTTCAAAAATTTTCCTCACAAAAGTGTATGGAAAACATAGGGAAAAAAAAGATAGGAAAAGAAAATAATTAGTCAATATACAAGTCTATTTTTCCTTTCTTCCCAACTTCCAAGCAATGAGTAGGAAACTATTTTCCTTTTTCTTTCTTAAACTCTGTTGAGTTGATGGCTTGAATGCCCATGACAATTGAATAGTTCTGAATTTATTGTGCATAGTAACTTTTGTCACAAAAAGTGTGACTTGCAATATGTCATGGTGACTACTGAAGGAGAGCCGGAAGATTATCAGGAAGCTAAAACTCATAAAGATAAAGATTGCTGGATGAAAGCAATGGAAGATGAAATGATTTCTTTGAAGAAGAATCATACTTATGATTTACTTGAACTTCCGAAAGGTCGACGAGCACTCAAGAATAAATGGGTGTTCAAGTTGAAGAAAGATGACAACAATCTAGTGAAATACAAAGCTCGATTTGTGGTAAAAATAAGTTCCATTCGAGTTGTTTTGGGTCTGGCAGCTAGCTTGGATCTTGAAATTGAGCAGTTAGATGTGAAAACTCCATTTGTCTATAGAGATTTGGAGGAAGTAATTTATATGGTACAACAGTGTATAAAAAGTTTGGCTCTTTTATGGCGAGTCATGATTATCACAGAACTGTTGTTGCAGATCATTGTGTCTATGTGAAGACATTCAATGGAGATAGCTTCATTATTATGTCGTTATATGAGGATGATATATTGATCGTGGGGAAAGACATGAATATAATTGGCAAACTGAAAGAGGAATTGTCGATGTCATTTGATATGAAAGACTTGGGTGGAGCCCGACAGATTCTGGGCATGCAGATTGTAC
Organism: Francoa sonchifolia; assembly: GCA_036897585.1. Lineage (NCBI taxonomy): Eukaryota > Viridiplantae > Streptophyta > Magnoliopsida > Geraniales > Francoaceae > Francoa > Francoa sonchifolia. The sequence goes on along the minus strand of JAYMTB010001772.1, from coordinate 8,063 downwards.
ATAACAGAAAAGCCAAAAAAGTTATGGTACAAAAAAAGTATATTGAAAAGGTGTTGAAACTATTTAGCATGAGAGATGCTAAACCAGTTAACGTGCCTCCAGCTAATAATTTCAAGTTAAGTAAATTGTCTTGTCCATCCACTAAGAAAGAAAAGAAAGACAAGGAGGTTGTTCCTTACCCTTCTGCATTGGAGAGTTTGATGTATGCAATAGTCGGCGTTAGGCCATACATTGCATACGCAATTGGAATGCTAATCCAGGAAAAGAGCATTGTGAAGCAGTCAAGTGGATCTTCAGAGATATCTGAGAGGCAGTTCAAAATTATGCCTTAGCTTTGGTGTTTTAGAACCAATTTGGAAGGTTATACAGATGCAGACATGATTGTTGATAACGATGGTAGGAATTTGACATCAGGATTCTTATTTTCTTTTGCAGGTGGAGCTGTAACGATGGTAGGAAGTTGACATCAGGATTCTTATTTACTTTTGCAGGTGGAGCTGTATCGTGACAGTTCGGACAACAAAATTGTGTTTCCTTATCTACAATTGAAACCGAATATACTGCTGCTAATGAAGCAGGAAAAGAAATTCTTTGGATGAAAAAAAATCTAGTAGCATTGGGTCTGTATACAAATGATTATGTAGTATTTTGTGAGTGAAAGAGCTATTGACTTGAGCAAAAATGCTACATATCATTCTCATACAAAGCACATTGATGTGCTATATCATGGTTACGAGATGTTGTTGAGAAACAGTTGTTAGTTCTGAAGAAGATTCATACAGACAGGAACCCGTCTGATATGATGACTAAAGTTGTTCCCAAAGAAAAGCTTGAGCTCTGTAGTGAGCTCACAGGAATGGATTAAAACTAAGAAACCAGTGGAGGATATGAGCGAAGATAACTAGAGAATATTTGGGTTCATGTAAATTCAAGCCAAGGTGGAGATTGTTGAGTTGATGGTTTGATTGCCCGTGACAATTGAATAGTTCTGCCTTTATTGTGCTTAGTAATTTTTGTCTCCCAAGTCAGAAACCGAGTGTGGCTTTCAATAAATGCAAGCATACTTTGTTTCTTACTTCATTATTTGCAGTGATATCTTCCGCCGCATTTTTTTTTATAATACTGGTGTAAAAAATGTCACACGGAAAACTTTCTTGCCACCTTTCATACATATGTAAGGATATTTCATGCATTTGAAATATCACTACATCTGAACGAAAATATTTTTGAGACTCACAGTGGTGAGGTACTACATAGAGATTATTCTGTAATAATTTGAAGGGTATCTGTTGAGAATTGAGTTTGAGTGTACTTTGGGCATTGTGATAGAGAGTATTGAGTGAATTACTCCTCTGTAAATTGTCTATCATATAATGAAAATTTTTCGTTGTTTTTGCTGTGGATATACATACGCTAAGTTGAACTACTTAAGTTCTCTTGCATTGTTATTATTTACTTGTTTTTTGCATACCAAGTTCTAGTTTTTCTAGAATAAGTCATTCGTAGGACCGGACTCGCTGTTATTTCCCCAACAAACTCCCAACCCAAGAAATGAATACAAGAGCAGTTTATCACTTTCCCTACATATCTTTCCTTTTCATTTCCATGTAAACTCCAAAATACATACTGATTCCCAGTATTTTGATGTGACTTTTTTCTAAGTAAATACTTTAAAAATTAAAATGAAAAATATAGTGTCAGGTAAAATCAAAGCGCACGTTCGTGTTAGAAAAGGAATTGGACATTCTTCACCAATTAGGACACTCGGCATTCGATTTTACAATCACCTATTCAAAACCAAGCTCCAGAATCTCTGACCTCTTGTCTTCAAATTTGCTTCCCTTTCTTTCCTCTCAAACGCGACTGCACTAATTTGTGAAGAATGTCCAATTATTTTTCCTTCATCCTTTATTTTCAAAATTATATATTTATCATTTTAGTTCTCTTACAAAAAAAAAAAAACAAACAAACTTTGAGTTACTGTTGCTCTATTACTGTCCCTTTGGTTGTGTGTGTGCCTGAGTGCTAGGGCGTGCGAGAGACGCAAGATCCAAAGTGATCCATGATGGAATTGCACAATCCCATACATTCAAACGTTTTAACCAAGAGACTGTAAAGCACAATAAAAATTGATCGAAAACCACTAAATTCTTGAACAACTTAGCGCAAGAATAAGGCGATTGGTTCCTTATAAAAGTTGGAAAGAAAAACTATAAATAAAATGAACTACCGATTCATTCAAACACTTAAATTTATAGATAATAAATTCAATATATATATCATATTCTAGAACGTAACAGAATCTTAGAAATTCGGGCTCGGCGGGAGGATTGGATGTTTATATCTTGCAAATGTTTTGATTTTCTTTTAATTCCATCAATAACTTTCTAAAACAATTGTATTTGGACCGAATGACTTGAATTAAGTTTTGGGTCTCTCCCTCTGCCCAAACAAAAGTGGCCCATCAACACGGGTCGGGTCAACAGTTCGTCCACGACCCAGACGACAATCCTACTAAATTTTTCGAAGACCAAAACTAAATTATGTGAAAGATATAGGAAGAATGGGGATAAAGGATTAAAAAACATAATCAAATGAAGAATAAAATTATAAAATATTTGGCTCCAAAACTGTATGAATTTGTTATTGTTAGTTATAGTCATGGGCAAAAGCCGGGTTAAAAGGTAGGTCTGGTTGGCTTTTCAGGTTAGGCTGGGCCGGGCCAGGCCGGGCTGAACCCGAAAAGCCTGGTTGGCGCAGCGGCGCCGACCATTGGGCGCGGCAGCGCCCACCCCTTAGCCACCAATTTTGACTTTTTTCCTTCAACTTTGACCGAGCCCAATTCATTTTAGCCCACTGGACCCAAATACCCACTAAAGCCCAATCTTTTAATTCATATTAATATAAAAAAAAAAAATAATGACCAAGCCGGGCCGGGCTTCACACAAATCTTTTCAGGCCTGGCCCGGGCAAGGCCTCATCAGGCCGGGCCTTGATCAGGCCGGGCTTTTGGGCCCGGATTTTTTGCCGACCTTAGTTGCCAGAAGAATAAATTAAGAAAAAAATTGAAAAGAAAAATACAAAGGGAAATTAGATAAAAATTGAATTTAGTCTTGCAAAAAAAAGTATGACAAATATTGGAATGAAAATTAGAATAAAAATAGTATAAATATTGGAGGATACTAAGTTTTGCTCTTTGTAAGAACAAATTTATGTAAAAATTCAAAATATACATGAATTAAAAAAATTTCCAACATTATTCACTAGTTAAACTTACGAAACAATATGTTGCCTACTTTGAAATTTTTATTGGGAAGTTTAATGAAAATATCTTTTATAGCCTATGAAGAGTAACACGTAATTTTTATTCCGATCAATAGATATTCTATCTTACGAGTATATATATTTATTCCATTTTTCTATTGATAACCATAATGTTTTTATGTTATTAGTTAAACTAGACCCTCGTGCATGTGCTGAGGGTCTTTTAGTTTTTTTTTTTTTTTTTTCGAATTGTAGTGTTACGTGTGATAAATTTAACGGTAGTTTAATTTATTAATTGAATGATATATTTTAGTTATTTGATAATATTATTAAATGTGTATCTACATATAGGCGTGCACAAAAAGCCCGGCCCGGTCTGGTGAGGCCCGGCCTGAAAAGTCTGGTCAGACCGGAAAAATAGGGGGAAAGCCCGGTCTGGATGAAAGCTCGGGCTGGCCTGAAAAGCCCGATCAACGCCGGTCAAAGACAATTTTTTTTTAATATTCTGTAATTATTTACTATTCATCCTCCTTCCTCGTTAATGCCGTCCGCCTCCATTAATGTCGTCTGTTCATCTTCCTTCCTCAATTCCTGTCACTATTAATCCTCTCCCCTCGTCTTCCTTCCTCCATTAATTCCCCCAAATCCTCCAATTTTTAAGGAAAAAACACTAAACTCACCAATTCATCAATGAAATTCGAAGTTGCGGAGATGTAATAGCCCAGAGTTTTGTTTCCGAACCTTCAAAATTCGGACTCCATTTTAAGGAAGTCCGACGGGTGGGCGCTGCGGCGCCAACTAGGCCTGCCCTGAACGTCCCTTCCAAAGGGAGGCCCGGCCCTGGCCCGACCTTTTGTGCACGCCTACCTACATAAATTGAAATAAATATTTAAAGTTTATTAGTGTTTCCGAGTGTTAGGAAACAAAAATCAAACGGAAAAATCAAGAATATTAATTTAACATGGATCTAACGTCCACCACAACAAAATTATTTTATTCAACTTTAATAACTACAATTTTTAGAAAGAGAAAAGTAACTATCAAGCTCACAATCAGATTACCAAAGTATTTTTCAACTTTGATTCTTGTTTCTCTCACATCTTTTTTCTCATAAATTTTAACTCATTTATGAGAAAACTAAACCTACTCGACAAACAAGTAAATTTAAATAAAATAATATAAAATCATGATATTATCTTATATCCCTAAATTTAGGAAACTACTAATAAAATATTATTTCAAATATTATAAAAAAATTTGAATCAATATCTAACATCGAGTAATAAACACAATTGTTGACATGAGTATTATAAAGTGATGTTCAAATAATAATGTCATATATTCAATCAATAAAAAATGTATAAGTATTTTACATGAAAAAAATTTAGATGAGTGAGTGATTTTCTTTTTATGTAGTAAGTAGTTACGGAAAGATTTGATTGTAAATTAAGAAAAATCAAAAGGGAATTGAAAAAGAGAGAATAATTTATATGGTTCCGCCATTAATCGAAATTTTTCGAAAATACATAACAAAATTATATGAAAGATGTAGGCCGAATGGGGAAAAATATAGAAATTTTGGAGGAAGGCCAACTGAAAAGACGGTGGTTAAAGGGCAAAATGAAAATGTGTTTAAACTTGGGAGAATATCTCGTGAAGCATCCTACTAGTTGATATTATGATGAAAAGGGTTGAGAGCTCCCCATGACATGAAAATTCATATCAGAGCCTTTACAAATGATACTCGTGATGTTTGAGATTGTAGTACTAGTAGGAGCTCTTCCCTTTCACGAGTTTGTCTCCTTCAAATACCCCACTCTCCACTCTCCACTCTCCACTCTCCACTCTCCGCTCTCCACTCTCCATACTATTCCATTATTCTTATTACCTACATGAATCTGTACTCACTCCTCTGCTTTTCCACCCTCCTTTTCCTCTCTTTTCTTTCTCTTCTCAATGCCCACAATCATTCTTTACATACCTACATTGTTCAGCTCCACCCTCATTCCACTATTACCGCCTCTTCTCATAAGCTTCAATGGCATCTCTCTTTTCTTCACCAAGCTATATCTTCCGACGATAACCCTTCTTCCCGCCTTCTTTACTCCTACCATTCTGCCATGGAAGGTTTTGCTGCTCTTCTTTCTAAGACAGAACTCGAGTACTTGCGCAAGTTGCCTGGTGTTATTTCTATTAGGCCAGAAAGGCTGCTCCATATTCACACTACTTATTCTTACAAATTCTTAGGACTCAGCCCTTCCAAGGATAATGCTTGGTATTTCTCTCAATTTGGCAGCGGTACCATAATTGGTGTACTTGATACTGGTGTTTGGCCTGAGAGTCCTAGTTTTGATGATCATGGAATGCCTCCAATTCCTAGAAAGTGGAGAGGCATTTGCCAGACTGGACAGTACTTCAATTCTTCAAATTGTAACAGGAAGCTCATTGGCGCCAGGTTCTTTACGAAAGGTCACCGGGTGGCTTCAATGTCGCCATTGCCAAATTCAGTTCAGGAGTATTTGTCACCGCGGGATTCACATGGCCATGGAACTCACACTTCCTCAACAGCTGGAGGAGCTTCAGTTTCGAAGGCAAGTGTGCTCGGCAATGGACCTGGTGTGGCCCGAGGGATGGCCCCAAGTGCTCACATTGCCATGTACAAAGTTTGCTGGTTCAATGGGTGTTACAGCTCTGATATTCTAGCTGCAATGGATGTTGCAATCAGAGATGGAGTTGACATCTTGTCCCTTTCTCTAGGTGGATTCCCGATACCACTTTTTGATGACACTATTGCCATTGGAAGTTTTCGAGCAGTGGAGCATGGAATTTCTGTTATATGTGCAGCAGGAAACAATGGCCCGATCCCAAACTCAGTTGCCAATGAAGCTCCTTGGATTGCTACCGTCGGAGCAAGCACTCTTGACCGGAGCTTTCCTGCTGTAGTTAGACTGGCCAATGGCGAATACCTTTATGGAGAATCCATGTACCCAGGGAAAGGATTGTTGGGCGCTGAGAAAGAGCTTGAACTGGTTTATCTTAGTAGTGGGGATAGGGGAAGTAATTTTTGTTTTGAAGGGTCTCTTCCAAGAGCAAAAGTGCAGGGGAAGATGGTGGTTTGTGATCGAGGCGTCAATGGAAGGGCAGAAAAAGGCCAAGTAGTGAAGCAAGCTGGCGGTGCTGCAATGATATTAGCAAATACAGCCATAAACCTGGAGGAAGACTCAGTCGATGTTCATGTCTTGCCTGCAACACTGATTGGCTATAACGAAGCAGTTCGCTTAAAGACTTACATCAACTCAACGAAGAATCCTAGAGCTCGAATTCAATTCGAAGGAACTGTGATAGGAAAATCCAGAGCACCAGCAATAGCTCAGTTCTCTGCAAGAGGACCAAGCTTAACTAACCCTACAATTCTCAAACCAGACATGATAGCTCCTGGAGTCAATATCATTGCTGCATGGCCTCAAAACTTAGGTCCCTCTGGCCTTCCAGAAGACACTAGGAGAGTCAGTTTCACAGTAATGTCCGGAACATCCATGGCTTGCCCGCATGTCAGCGGCATTGCTGCTCTTATCCGGTCAGCTCACCCTAAGTGGAGTCCTGCGGCAATCAAATCTGCAATCATGACAACTGCAGATGTGACTGACCATTTTGGGAAACCAATAATGGATGGAAACAAAGTGGCTGGAATTTTTGCAGTTGGAGCGGGACATGTAAACCCGGAAAGAGCAGTAAATCCAGGATTGATTTATGACATAAGACCAGATGAGTACATTGCTCATTTATGCACTCTTGGGTACAACAGATTGGAAATTTTCATACTTACGCACAGGAATGTGAGCTGCCAAGAAATTCTGCAGATGAAGAGAGGTTTCACCCTTAACTACCCTTCCATTTCAGTAAGTTTCAAGCGAAGGATGATGACGAAAAAGATAAGGAGGCGGGTGACAAATGTTGGAAGTCCTAATTCCGTGTACTGGGTGGAAGTAATGGCACCAGAGGGAGGGAAAGTGATAGTTAAACCAAGGAAGATAATATTCAAACACATAAATCAAAGTCAGAGTTACAGAGTATGGTTTGTGTCAACGAAAAGAAGAGAAACAGAGGGGATGAGATATGCACAAGGATATTTGGCATGGGTAAACTCTAATTCTAATTCTAGTACTTACAGGGTAAGAAGCCCCATCTCAGTTACATGGAAGCTTTAGGTGTTTTGATACTCAGAAGTAGCAATCATGTTGCAGTAGTTTTGCTTTAATTCTATTGATAAACTAAGAGTTGATTTGTCATCTGATATATGTACAAGTATTTGTCCATTTGTACTCCCTAGTCTTCGACAAGGTTAACTTTTTTAGTCAAATAATTTAAAATAGTTACACAAAGAAAACGTAAATAGAGAGAAACATCTTTGAAATATCAAAATTTGGAGAGTATAACAAGACCGGTATCATTGGAGAGATATGTTGGGCTAAAATATGCTACGCAAATGCACGTGTCGCTAACAAGTAATAAAGTGATGAGTGAGTATCATTCCCACGAGGATTGATCACTAAAAGATAATGTAATGCAGAGATTGAATTGCAATTGATAAAGGTTAAATTGAAATATTTGGTTGAGTGCAGAAAAATAAAGTTTAAGCTAATAAAAGATAGAAACTAGAGAATAAATTAATCAATCAACAAAACAATTAACCGAATAGTAAATTTCAAATGACGAATAAGTTTGGATTGTTAAATCCCCCTATGATGAATGTTGTTTAGGATTGTCGCAGCAATGACATGGCGAAACGTTTTGTGTTA
>JAYMTB010001771.1:0-10299 GCA_036897585.1 Francoa sonchifolia | reverse complement strand
TAACATTGTGAAAAGCAGAATACCACCATTTTGCATTTCTTGATCCTGTTATTGGTAGCCATTCATCTATTGCCTTTTGCCTTGCTCTTTTCTCATCAACCTGTATTTAATTTTTCCGCAATTTCATCATCATGTTTTGCCTCTAAAGTGTCGTATTTTAGCAGTTAATTTGGTTCATGCAAGCTCGAAAAAGAGAGATAAATAAACTTACAGTATCGTTGGATTCGATTGGAGCTTGAGTTCCCATGGCGATTCGATAAATTGGAAATAAAAATGAAGATGATGAGTGTGAATTTGAACTTGAACTTGAGAGAAATAGGACATGTACTTAAAAAGAAAATTAGAACTGAGTCTGCTGATAAAATGATATTTTTGTTTGACTCGGTTAACTCGTTTATTTGAAGACAAACAAAAGAAATTAAAAGTCAAAACAATTACTTTTTTGTATTTGTTTTCATCACGGATAACTGCACTAACCCTGAATGGTATAGATTTTCTGTGTAGTGGTTCAATTTTTTTGTAATTGACTAACACAGTTTTATCCTGTTATGTTTTCAATTTTTGACTTATGTTTTATATTTCATCAGATATCGATTTTAAGTTAGAGTTACCTTTGTTCATAAAAAAACAATAATAATACTATAACAGTTTTAGCCAATGCCAAAAAATTAAACCACGCGTGAGGCAGGAGATTTAATGCAATTATCCCTTTAAAAACAAATTTTGACAAAGCAAACTGGTCGGCAAATATTATATTGTGTTTTTGTATTTGATAGGAAGCTCAAAGATAGATTCAATGGCCGTCTCTCCATTTATTTGATGAAAATAATAATAAAGATGGAAACAGAGGTAGGACTGTTAGGCCACATGAATTGAATTTTGTGTAGTAAGAAGCAATGGGATGAGAAGCTGACTTTTGTTTGGTCTTTGGATAATAAGATGGGATTCCCATTTTCATTTTCATTTCTCAGATTAATTTTAGTATGATATACACATCACATTTGGAATTTATAGACAAAAGGTCCAACCTGATGTTGCAAGTTTTCAATGTGGGACTTCATTTTAGCATCATCCTTTGAAATCTTTCAATCCAAGTGTTCTCAAATAAAAGTTGTCATATTGTGTATGGATTTATGTTAATATGAAAGAATATTCTGCAATAGAGTGTTTGGAAAGGTTGTTTGTTGTAATTAAATTTCTTTTTTAAAATTTGTAGCTAAGTTGGACTTAAGTGGCAAATATGATTGTGATTGATTGAATTTCAAATTTTCGGGTTTATTTGTGTTTAGTTTGAAAAAAGAATATGGAATCACGACTTCGCTTTAATTCGGCAAATTTATGTCTGTTGGATGTATCAGATTGCAACAAATTAGAATAATTTATTTAGGGTAGAAAATGACTCAGTTCTATATAATGGGTAAAATTACACCTATATATATTTATAATAAAATTAATATGGATCGGAACCTTGTTCTAATCTATAGTCGGTTTTGACTCATTTAGTGTCTTCTTTTCTAAAATATGGATTACAATTTATACATTTTTTATCTTTGTTTTAAAATTTTGGAAATCCAAAAAAGAGACAAGATCTCAGTTTAATTGTTGTCTTATAAGTTTTTTCTTGATTGGGACATCCCTGAGCTATACTACATATTGGGCCAGTGAGACTATTATTCAGCAAATTGGGCTTTACTAATCAATTTGGATACTGGGCCAGGCCCTTACCTATTTTTACAATTTGTATGGATCTGTTGGTGTATTTTGTGGAACATTATACTTACCAAAATAATTTAAATTTAGTATCACATTAAATATTTTCTTCAATACTTATATTCATTAAATAAACGATTTTCTAAGCATTTTTTCATGTGTGTAAATCATAAGCATATTTATACAATTTTTTCGAACTTTTACTTCAAACAGCATGAATCTATTTGTACAAATGGCACGCGATAAACAAAGTATCAAAATATTACATTTTCGATGAAATATACTAATAGATACATACATATTCTGCACGCATTAAACGACTAAACATGGCACGTATTAAAATTCTAAGATCGCGTAGAACTTACTTACTCACGATATTGTTTAGTCAATCATGAAACAGCGAGAACAGAAGGCTTGTAACTCGAGTGCTTCACAGATAGGCCCGAAGCACCAAAACAGAAATACTTCTTCTTAAACCTCTTACGAATTGAGTCTCGTTTACCACTGAAATTTGGTGTTTCGTCGTCTGAAAGTTGAGTAGAGCAAGATGGTCCAATTTCATCATTGTCGATACAAACTTCCTTCTGTTTATCCAACGAATTCACTGAAGAGATCGATGATTTTGAAAGCGAGGGAGAATGAGCCGGAACAGTCAAATTTGGCATTGCTTGCATAACACCGTGCACAAACCCAGAAGCCAATTTCTTCTTCGTTGATGGACTAGACGTATTACTCCTAACAGCAAGCGTTCGTTTGTTGTTCGGGAGTGATGCTGAGGGCTTCGAGAATCTTTGTCGAAGTGGGGTCGGAGGTTCATCTTGGCTACTCCATTTTTTACACGATTCCACTGAACCCACTTCTGCAAATTCCTTGATTTTCTCGGGTTTTTTATCTTTCGTCAATGGCCACTTGAATACGTTTTTCAGTCGTTCTGCTGCAGAAGTTTCGGAACCAAGTTTCTTATTCAACGAGATTTGATTCTCGTTGATTGAATCAAATTGACTCAGTTCAGGTAATGATGAACTTCTTACGTGGCTACTGTGATTAGCACTTGAATCTGAAGTATTGTCGATACCTGTATATAAGAATATTTCCACATCGGATATTCTAAAAGTAGTTCCGGGACTGTTTCCATTATCTTGTTGCATCTTTAGATGGGAAACGATGGCTCTTCGTGCAGTATCGTCTTGACAACTAAAGACACCTCCGGCTGAAATCAGCTGTCTAATTAGTATTTCGGATGATGCAGAACGTGGCCGTTGCTTAAGGAGATCAAGTGGGGTCATGCCATTTGCATCACAGATGTTTACATTGATTGATCGAACTGTCATCAGAAGTTCCACCAAGTCAGAATGGACATTTCCAACTATAGCCATGTGAAGAGCAGTTCGCCCATCGTTATTTTTGTCATTCACGATGTATTCAATCTTCGAAACTTTTCCGTATACTAACTGCTTCATCAGTTCAATCTGTCGATCTAATCTTCGAAAAGCTGGGGTCAGGAAACCGGACACTGCTGAATGGAGAAATGTTTCTCCGGTATTGTTCTTTGAAGAGATCAATGAGGGAGATGAGAGAATTAAAGCTTCGACTACGGCTAATTGCCCTCTGTGGGCAGCAATATGCAATGCGGTATTTCCTTCATTGTCTTTCGAGTCGATGATGTTAAAGGTTGCTATAAGATCTTTAACTACCTGAAACAACGAACCAAAATTAACTACGGAAAAACTCAAGAATCAAACAGCAGTATACAACTTCTTTAATCAACGCCCAATTCAATACTAGTTCATTTAACATGCCTGCAAACGAGTAAAGTGAACCGTATATGAAAATCAAATGAAAGTGAAACGAGCTAAATAACGGGAGCCTCACCTCAACTTGCCCTCTGGCAGCAGCGGCATGCAAGACAGTTGAGCCATGAATATCTCTATAAGTCAAAACATCGGAGCAGTCACCAAGAAGTTCCTTCAATATCTTCAAATTCCCTCCTCTAGCAGCAGCATGAATAGCTCGATTCATCATCTCCAACTTAAAAGCCGAAGGTATCTCTCCAATATGTTCCTCCGGTTCTCTATCTTGACCAGTCAGAAACCTCGGGGAAATTGAAAAATCAAGAAGAAGCCTAAACACCTCAGAATTCTTACTCCTCGCAGCAGCATAAAGTATATCTGTGACACCATATTCTCCTTCACCGAAAACAAGCAGCGGATCTCTTTCAAGCAATTCTCGAACAAAACCCAAGTCACCAGCAGAAGCAGCAGTGTAAATAAGCCATCCACCATACCCATCACGAATGAGCGAATTTTTTCTTTTCTTAGATTTTGACTCAAGAAATAACTTTCTTGCAACCTGAGAACGACACTTAGCAACATCATCAAACTGTTCCTCGTCATCCCAAACAACCTCAAGGCGACGAATTCTACGAAGCGAAGTCAGCTTGATAAGCTGATTGTTATCAAGACGAAGCAACTCGCGAACCAAGTCATAGTGACCATTTGCAGCTGCCCAATCAATAGGGGCAGCATACCACCATTGGTCTCCGGTACTCTCCCATCGGAGAGGAAAATGTTTAGGAGGCATCAAGATGATGACACACCGGTGGGATATTATAACAAACACTTATCAGACAATCCGAACCGAACCCAGATTAGTTCCTGAAAATACTAACTATCAACTAAAATTTCATCATCTCATCAATGAAACAACAATAATTCATCACTAAGATATCAATATCTATCGATCCCAATAGAAATTCCAATCAATAAATCAGGATAATGCAATGATAAAAGCTAAAGAAAAGGGTGAAACAAACATACCCACGTGGAGAAATAAAGAAACCGCATAAAGAAGACAGCAACAAGAGGACCCCAATTTAAATTAATTCATTCAAGCAAAATTGAACTACCACAAGAACAAAATATAAAACACCCATTAAAGAAAAAACCATGGGAGAACTAAAAATTACCTCTAGTTCTTCATTCCAAAGCAAACCCGGAAATAATTAAGCATGTCCTTCAAATGGGTCAAAACCAAAAGTGATTTTTGGTTAAGAAAAATTAGGGTTTGTTCAGATATTTTTGGGGTTTTTTTATGGAGGAGAGAAATGGTGAGAAATTAGGATTTTTTTTATGAACATAAAGAGAGATGAGAATTGGGTAGAAATGGTGAAAAGTGAGTGAGAGATGAAGAGGGAATGATGGTGAAATGTGGGCGGGGGGTGGTGGATCTTAAGATGTTAACAGGAAGTGGAGCCAATGGATTAGTATTATATGAACAGAAATAGAATTACTTTATCTTGCCCTTTTAGCATTTGAGGAATTTTGCTGTTCATACAATAATAATTAACAAACATGTATGTATTCATATTTGGTATTTAGAGGAGATGAAATGATAGTTGGCTTTTGGCTCTACGACTACATGTTTCTTCTCCAACTCACCATTCATGTTCTTCAAATAATTATATTATTTTTCAGGGGATTTTTTGTTTTTATTATTTGGTTCACGCGTATTCGGTTAAAAATTCATTTACTTGGCTGGAATCTATTAGTATTATACCAAGGGTATGCAGAATGTTTCATTAATATTTAAATATATGATTGTCCAATTTGCTTTTAATTCTTGTTGTTGACATGTTATTTTACTTTTATTCAATAAACTCCGTCTTATACTTATATTTAACTATTGTTTTGGTACAATAAGTCTTACCTTTTAAATATTCCACACATATTATTTAGACACGGTATATTTAATATTAAACTATAATTTTGTAAGTTAATAAATGGAATTCGAACAAAGATTTATACTATTTTAAAAGAAATTATTAGATGATTGATTCAATCCCTATTTGACCATATAATCCCAAGGACTGAATTGATGAAGATTTGGAGGGTAGTATTGGGCATGATAGCCCTAAAACAAAATACAGTGGCATTCTAAAAGTAAAGGGACCATGTAGCTTTAACTTTTAATTGAAAAAGGTTGAATAGTAATAAGATAGATGGATAGATAGTGGGTGACATCCTTTTTACAAATCAATCATCATCTTCATTTTCTTTGCTTACTTATCAAATATGTTACATTATTACTTCTTCACATGCCAAATTTATTGACTATAGATCCTAACCACCACATTATTGATGGGTCAAAAACATCATTACAAAACATTGTATTCCTATGTTGTTAAAATTCGAAAATTTATTTTACCAGAGAATTTCTTATATATTTATCTCATATTTTTTGTCCTTGTTGAGAATCTATTATTACATTATTAATACGAGACGATCCAATAACCCGACCCGAATGCACTCCCAAATTAATTTGAATTTAGTAAAAAGTTAATACATACGTGGCATGTAATCTAATCATCCTCCTTTCGTTCTCCAGTAAATGTGGTGAACTTTACCCTTCAAGGTGGTGGTGGTGCACGGTGCACGGTGCACAAAAAAACCTCTCGTTTAATAAATATCCATTTCATCGGTCTTATTCACTCCCTTCACTGAAAAAGTCACTCTGCAATTCATTCAAACCGTTTTCCTCCGTTTCTCTCCATGTTTTCATCAAACTATCTTCGTCCGATCGATTTCTTCGAAGGAGCAGTTCCAGATCTTGAACCAGAACCAGATGAACTCGACATGATTCTCGAGGAAGTTGAAGATGATACCGGAAATTTACAATCTCATCCCCCGCCGGTTAGTATCGGTGAAAGTAGTGGTGGTAGTGACTATGAAGTGAAAGCACGGAAGAAGAGAGCGGAGACTTGGATTCAAGACGATATTCGGTGTTTGATTAGGTTTAGGAAAGAGATTGATCGGTGTTTTAATCCTTCGAAGTCCAATAGGCATTTGTGGGAAAGGATTTCGTTGAAGATGAGGGAGCGGGGGTTTGATAGGTGACCGAATATGTGTACTGATAAGTGGAGGAATTTGTTGAAGGAGTTTAAGAAAGTTTGGCATCATCGTGAGAGAGGAGGCTGTGGTGTGAATGCTGGTGGATTGGGGAAAATGTCGTATTATAAGGAGCTTGAGGAGTTGCTGAGAAATAGGAGCAGTAAGAAATCCTCGCATCGAAAACGAGATTATTATAAAGGTATAGTTGTTTTTGCTTACTGCTATAATTTTAGCTGGAACTTTGATTTTGGGGGTTTGATAGAAAATATGGGAAACGGAACAAGTGAAAATCATGATGAATTGAAGTCACTAATAGTAATAGAACTAGTAGCTTAAATGGGTTGCATTTTGTGATTATGTAATGAGTGGTGTTTGTTCATTCTTTAAACGTAAGTGAGTTCTTATTAATTGTATTTGGCTTATGTTTATGTCACTACTGCAATTTCATTCTAAACATAAAACTCTAAATAGGAACATATGTCAATTATTAGGAAGCGTGTCTTGTTGACTAAAACAAGCAGTTTCTTCGTTCCATTAAGCTAGTTTATGCTTTTGACAATTAGTCCGCTTGTGTTATTCATTTGGCAAGTGATGCACTGGTTAAACGAGCTGTTTAGATATTATAAAAGAAGTTACTCTCTATTTGTTGGCTTCTATTTATGCATTTGAAACCATCATGTTTTTTGATAAAATAAAACATGAAAGATGTGTCTCTACTATGAAGTAAGCAGTACTGGTTAATTTGTTAATCATTTTCAGGCCTAGAAGATACTAATATTCCATTTGGAGCAGCAGAAGGTATACCTTTTGTAGATTAAGCATATTTTCCACTTGTTGTATCTTGTGCTTTTGTTGTCTATTTGACTTTTGGTATTTTTATACTTACTACAATGGTAAAGAATTAAGCTACAGATTGTAACCATGAATTCAACGGATCTTCTATGGGGTGGGAAAGAGCCATGACCCTCATAAATTCTTCAAAATATACACATACTATCACGTTTTCCGAAATTATAAAATCTAAAAGCAATCTCAAACTATAGTATAGTAAGTTTTTGACTTTATTGTCCAAATAATCAAGCTAAGTAACATAATTATAACTTATAGTCAATTTCTTTTGTACTGAAAGGACTAGAGTGTTCTTTTAATATAGTGGGAAGAGTCTTAAGAGTTTAAGAACAAAACAAAAAAGTAATAAGTTAGAAGACAAGAAGAAGACTTATATGAGACTTTAGTTATATGACATTCCCATCCCCTCGTTCCATTACTCTCAAACAAATGTAGCTTGTAGAAAAAATAATGACATGATTTGGAGAAATGTGATAACCATTGCGTTTGATATATCCAAACACATTAACGAGAGCAATGAAAATGTTATTCTCATTCTTTTCCATTACTTCTTACCAACATAGTCTTAGAAGTAGTATGTATTAGTTATAACATTAAACTCTTGATGTGGCTAACCATCAATTTTTAAATTATATTCTTACAATATTTTTAATTGTGTTGAGAATTGGTGGAAATAAATTATCTAAAATTGCACTAGTCACCCCTCAGATTAATCAGGCTCGTTCGAGCAACAAGATAGTCTTACTGCCACGAGATAGCTATATGCAATCAACGAACCTTTTCTATAGATAAATATATGTATTTATTCATATATAGTATATAGCAATTAATTTTACAACATTGATAGACTTGAAAAAATTTCCTTCACAAAAGTTTATTACAAGTTACGCGAGTGAACTATCTCTTGTTTGAGAAGAGATGTTTTGGACCACTGCAAATCTTGATTCCGTAAAAGGTTGGTCCTCCGATAGTGAGATCTCCTAAGCATCTTTTTTCTAAACTGCTTGGAAATGTAGAGGTGCAAGCCTTTTTCATACGAAACATTGTAATCCCTAGGCTAGTTAACATCATGTTGTACTTAAGGTCTACTCATGTTGAAAATTTGTCAAATTTTTTTACATATAACTAAAATACAATTATAGAGATTGTTTCCTAGTTTAAAGATATCAAATCAAATCAGCATTTGATAGTGATAGGTGTTTCCTTGTCACTTTGTTTTGGGACTCTATAATTATATGCACTAATGATAGGTTGTTGTATTAGAAAGATGTGAGAGATGTAAGAGAGCGTGGGGAGAAACACTAGGAACATTATGGGAGCATGGCAACATGGGTTTGTTTTGGGGCTTGTAGTCCGGTGTCAGTATATGCAATGCTTTTGATCTTCTTTACTAGATAGTGTTATGAATTCTCATTTGTGGACGTATGCAAGAGGTCCCCGATCACATCAATCTTGTGTGTTGGTTTGTTTTGTTATTTGCTTATGCCAGATTGGAAAATTTGAAAATCCCAACTATTCACAATATTTAATCAGTACGTTAAACTGTTTTACTCATTAGAAAAGGCATGTTTAACACGTGCTGCTCTGACAGAAAGCTATTTTTTACGTGTCTATACATGAACTTGCATTTAAACTTTACCTTCTATGTACTCATCTATATACCTCAATGGCATCTAATTGAGTTCTGTAATACACTGCATCCTTAGCAATTGCTCTTTCTTACACTAATCTGTGCGGGTCACTGCTCGATCTGATTCATCCATTCAGCCATTGAAGTGCATATGTCTATGGAGACCAGCATATATGTTATCATCCTAAGTATTAGTACTTTCAATTTTATCTATCTGGATTTGCAGCATACATCGGTTCACTCTCTGCTTTGTTTTTCTTTTTATTTTGAAAATTATACATCCACATTTAGTTTTGTGTCTTTGACCCTCTATCAAAGCTTCTTTGCTCTTTGTTTGCAGCAAGTGGTCCGTCCACAGGTAACCTGGAAATAGGAGTAGAGAATGATTGAGGCTCCCATGCTATGACCTCAACAGTTGCAGCCAGGGGACTTATGCCCTGGAATCGGAGAGAAAACTGAAAGTGGTAAGCCTTTCACCAGAAACTCTGAAGTTCTAAACTTTTTTTTTCCCCTTTTGAATAGAAAAATGCTTCTCATAGCTATAGAATTAATTTTGAGTGTTTGTGTGCAACTTCAAAGAAGTGTGACTGATATGCTAATGGTTTATACCTGTCAACTCATTTCTATTGTATAGAGAACTACTGGAATTATGACTCATTTATTCTTTTATATAGAGAACTACTGGAATTATGACTGTGCACACCAGATTCTGATTTTTGTCATGCTTTACAAAGTGTAATTACTGTATTCTGGTTTTATTTGCAAAGTTACTGTTTGCATCCTGTTGTGAGAAATCTCAGCAACAGATTGATGTATCTGTATCCAATTTTTTTTACCTGATGCTTCTGAATACTTACCCGACATCGTCAAATACATCTAGATCTTTTGCAACTTGTATTCTAACTGAGGAAATTGCACATTGAATGTCATGCATTCTTTCTAGAAAAAAGGTACTACGATCCCTCTGTCGCCTCATCCTTATTAATTTTTATTTTTATTATTTTCAAAAGTTGATTAAAACTTTAATGAACTCATTTACCTGGTATTTATTAATTATTAATTAGATCTGTGTATTACTGTAGTCAACCAAATAATACATGTATATACTATATTTAGGTATTTGATGGTCCGTATCCTTAATTGTTGTACTCATACAAAGAAATATTTCATGGCAGGACCAGAGAACCACTCTAGCTTTGGTGGGAGGGTTATTTCTGTCAGATT
>JAYMTB010001770.1:0-10300 GCA_036897585.1 Francoa sonchifolia | reverse complement strand
AAGTTGCGTGAGAAGTAAGCTGCCGTAATTTACGGCATTTTATGCGCTGGCAACTAACGACAAATCCACCGTTTTTACTTGGATGCTGACGTATACACATTCTCTCGTGTTTGGCTGCGAGGATTTACAATTCTTAACCAGGATAAGTATCATTCCTATCCCACCCCAATTTTTGTGGAATTTTATTTTTTATTCATTTTATTTTGTTTTTCAGCAGTATTATATTTTTATCAAAATTATGATAATATTCTTTTCTGCTTGTGGGAAATTATTAATATTGAAACCTCAATTTTAAATTTCAATAATTATGAAATTTTAAGAAAAAACTATAAAATGCCACTATTAATTAATAAAATTTTTGGATTTGAATGGTAAATAAAAAAAATAAAATATTTAATCTTATTAAGTATTAGGAAGTAACATTATTCTGAAAGGTCAGTTAATTGATATATTGACCTTTCCCAAGCTCAAGCAACATTAATACATAAACAATAATAATAACTAATAATTTTCAAACTAACATTAAACACCATTACAATGCTTTCTCAAATCATCCAACATTTTACTCCTTAAGCCGTATTGGGCGAGTTTCTCCCTTTCTCCTTCTCCTTCACTTCGCTTCCTTGAGTTTTATCATAAGCTGAATAACAAGCATAAAAATAAAAATAAAAATTAACTTCTACAATCATAAATATGAAATTTAAATATTTGAAAAAAACTGAACCAACCAGGATGATTCTCATGGATTTTCTTATCAGCTTCGATATTATTAATTGACTGATTTCCACTATAAATTCCACCAAATCCTTCTTCGTCGGACCTCGTAGCGTATCCTTCTCCAAAGGAATGAGACATAGGGTCCCTTTGAATATCAGATGATATATCAGCTCACGCGAACACTTAGAATTGAAATAAAAAGGAAATTGAGAAATTAAGCATACCCGTTTTTTTCATTTGGATTCTGATTCTTCTCCATATTTTCTTCTTTACAAGAGGTGGTGACTCGCCTGAATTTGACGTCGGCAGAAGTTTTCCGGCGAGGGAAATATTGGAGTGGCGGTGGAGGAATACGAACGGATTTAATAGCTTGAAGCATGATTGCTTTGTTATGTTACGGATTTAAAAGGGAATTTATAACGACAAGAAATCCAATGGGATGGTTTTGCGAAATTTGAAGTCCGGTTCTGTAGCGCTCATACGCAGGCATCGGAAAAAGCTTTGGTGGGTCGACACGTGACAGGAGAATGGACACGTGGTGCAATATTTTAATTTTGGATCCGCTAGGTGTCGTTTCGCGGGGCGTGAAGTTACTGGGGGAAGAGAGCTTTTCGTTTTTTCTTTTTTGGTTTATTTTATTCGGAAGGAATATTACAGGTGGTAATGATTTGGTGGGCCCACTATTTTTTTACACGGCCCAACTATTTGGCCCATTGTTTTTCTATGCACTTGCCCAACTATTTGGCCGAATTTTCAAATATTATTTACTTTTAATTAAGTCAAATTTTATAACAATTTGCTAAAGAAAATTAAAGTTTGTACGGAAATCAAATTGAGTAAATGTAGCTATAAACTTAATTTTAATTTATTATTCTATACCGAGCGTAAATTAGATTTATAACCTCAAACAAATTCCAAAGTAGTTATAATTTTCTAAATCAATTGCAAATGGAAATACAAATTAAACAAAATAAGCCACTTTATGTATGCCTCTATGCATGAGGTCTATTTATAATTATATATAAATACATGCAATAATACAAAATCAACAAAATAAAAAAGAATAATTTAATAAACCAAAGTTCCTTCATCATCATTGATCAATTAACCCTTTTCCAATAAAAACCCAAATCACAAACAAATCCCAATTTTTTTCCAACTTTTAAATTTTTTTTTTCTTTGAAGCATTTCATCAAACACTTTGTCGACAGACATTAACCATCTAAAGCTTTGAAAAGCTGCTTTAGAGGTTTAATTTGGGTCCGGTCTGAGGAGCCAATTCCCGGGAATTATCATCGCCGGAACTTGTGGCGTGCTCGCTACTTGCATATTCCTGGCTTGATAAGGCAATTTGTCGGAATTTCTTCATGTCGGAATTGTATGAGCCGGTGTCGTAATCAGAGCTTGTTGATGAGCTATAGACCGAGCTCGGGCTTGGTCTTATTCTCTCGTTCAAGTCGTTTAGTGATACATCTCCTTCTAATGCGCGCACAATCTGTTTCCATAATTTTCAAATTACTCATAAAGTCAAAAATCCCATTTGACAAAACGGGTCCAAAAAAGCAAAGTAATTTTGATAAATATAAAGATATTAGGTGAATTGGGTCATATAATTAGGTGAATCTCACTCTGATATATTAAATGCATTAAAAAATTAAAATGTATTTATATGGTTGAGTCCACTTAATTATGTAGCAGCATTTCAGTGGGTTGATCCAAGAGATACGGGTTAGTAATTTTCCTCATCCAGTGAACCATTGGATGAGGAATTACATGGTTCCTCATCCATGTAATTACGTGGTTCGTGGAAAAATTACATGTACACTTATTGGCCTCATCCAGTGAACCATTGGTTCGTGGAAAAATTTCTCCTATTTGATCATAATTTTCAAATTTCTTGATAATTTTTAGAAATTCGAATATTACTTTTCTGAAACTATCCTAAATATAGTACTTACCAAATCAAGGTGAATCTTAGATTAATGAGGTCAAAAACTGCAGCTTCTTAATCAAGTCTAATATTATTCAGAAGGATTACCTGACTCATTTTAGAACGCTTACGGCCAGAATGACGAATGCTAGCACTAGCGCAAGCCACCATACGAGCCATCTCTTGGGGATTATAGTTATCTTCCAATCGAATATCCACCAGTTGGCTGTAATTCCCGTCCTCTAGGGCGCTTGTTAAAAGTGGTCGCGCCTATGTTATGTAACACAACAAACATCAATATAATAAAATTTCACTTGAAAAGGAACAAAATATCGAAAAAGTAATAGTACAAACCCAATCAACCAAGCTATCTTCCATGTTCAAGTTATCGACAGGTCGTTTTCCAGTTATGAGTTCTAAGAGCATCACACCATATGAAAATACATCAGACTTTTCTGTTAATTTTCCACTTGATGCATATTCTGGTGCCAAATACCTACATTTTTCAAGACCAAAAAAATTAACTCCGTTTGACTTGTTACTAATAAAACATTTAGTCTAAATTAATGTACCCGAATGTTCCCATGACACGAGTTGAAACATGAGTGTAATTATCAGAAGAAAGCTTAGCCAATCCAAAATCAGCCACCTGAAAACCCAAAAAAAATAATCAATTCAGAAATTTGGAACATAAACATTGTACAATACCAAAATACGTACCATAGCTTCAAAATTGTTATCGATAAGGATGTTGGCAGCTTTGATATCGCGATGGATAATACGAGGATGGCCTGCAAGCAATTTTTTTGAAAATTTTTAGATACCATTTTTTAAACAAATTAATGAGACAAATTTAATAATCTTACAATCTTCATGAAGATAGGCAAGTCCTTTGGCTGATCCAAGTGCAATTCTAAGCCTTGTTGGCCAGTCCATTGTTGGAAGACCTTTTCCTGCCCAAAAAAAATCCATATGATTAAAACTAATTCGAACAAGAAATTTCACGAGATTGCAGTACTTACCATAGAGATGATATTCCATAGTCTTATTAGGAACAAAGTCATAAACCAACATCCTTTGCCCACCGGCAATACAATATCCGACCAAAGAAACCAAATGCCGGTGATGAACCCTGCTAATAATCTCAACCTCGGCCTGAAATTCCCTTTCTCCCTGCCCGCTACCGGACTTCAAACTTTTCACAGCGATCTCTTTTCCATTCGGCAAAACTCCCTTATGCACATACCCAAATCCGCCTTGCCCTAACAAATTCTCCTGAGCAAATCCTCCTGTGGCCGCGGCAAGTTCGTCGTAAGTAAATGTGCTTTGGTTAAAGCCAAGAGCCATGGCTGGTGACGGCGGTGGTAGTGGTGGGTGGCGTGGGCCGGAGAAGTTAGAGCTCATGTGGCCGCTCATCATTGGGGGTGGTGGTGGTGGAGGTGCGCCCCAGCCGCCGTTTGGTGGGCCGTTTGGACCTTGTTGGGAAAATTTGACGACATGGTCTCCGGTTTGGTGTGGATTGTGCCAATTTGGGTGTTGTGAACTGTTGTAATATTGGTCACCTCCACCTATATTATGATGCATACAAAATTTTTATGTTACAAATGCATAAATATAATAATTTTGAAGTTAGATTTTAAAAGTGATTTTTAAATTTCTCATCAATTTTTTGGGATTATTCTATAATGTTTTGGCTATTTATCATCTTTTTCAAAAAAAAAATATAAATTATATTAAAAATTATACCTGTAGCCATAAATTTTAAGTAAGAGATGCATAAGATATTAGATATTATAAAAGAAATAATAAAATATTACTCACAAATTTTTCAAAAAATCATCTAAAATTTAGTGAATGATTTTTTAATATCTGTTCCAGCATAATGTAAATATTTATGTAACTAAAGATTAGTTTAATCAGGTACCTTTTGAAGTTGACTTTGGATAAATAATTTACAATTTTTTTTAAATCTCATCGAAATCAAATCCGAGAATCAGTACTCTAAAATTAATTAACTCACTCTAAAATTAATTAACTCACTAGTTTTGGTAGAATCATTATTAACAATGCCAACATCTAATTTTTAATATTACACCTAACCGTTTTCTTGAATCCATCTCTAAATACAGCTTATTTTTGGATTCACGAAATGAGCCTTCAAAAAAATCTTTTTTGCCAAATTTACTAATTAACTAATTTTATAGTATATGTCAAAATATTTAAATCGTTGCAAATGGTGTCAAACCAGAGTGGTATCAAATCAGGCTAAGATCAAACCAGATTGAATTTGGGGCTGCTCACCTTGGTAATCACTATAATATTGCATTTCATCACGTCTTCTTTTCTTTTTCTTCTTCCCACTACAACAACAAGCAACACAAACAATCGCCAACGCAACAAGAAACAATCCAACCCCAAGTCCAATTCCAACAAACAACCACGTATTACCACTCCCCGACGAAGACGCCGGCGGTGGCGAAATCGCATGCGAAGAACTTTTCGGCGGAGGCGGCGATTTCGTAGAAGAAGAATGAGGCGGAGGAGGCGGGGAAGGATTTGAACCGCTTTTAGGCGGCGGCGGGGGTGAAGAGTTGGAGTTTGATGACGGAGGAGGTGGTGGCGGCGACG
The DNA here is from genome assembly GCA_036897585.1 of Francoa sonchifolia. Lineage (NCBI taxonomy): Eukaryota > Viridiplantae > Streptophyta > Magnoliopsida > Geraniales > Francoaceae > Francoa > Francoa sonchifolia. Next base: position 5,025 of record JAYMTB010001770.1, on the reverse strand, counting down.
GTGAATTTTTCAATGCCGGAGAGGATTTGGGTGCAGGGGAATTTGATTGGGGAGGAGAGGATGATGAATTTGACGACGGCGGCGGCGATGATGCAGTTGGGGAAGGTGGGGAATCAGGCGACGGAGAAGACATTTGTAAAAATTTCCGGCGAAACGGGAATTATGAAATGTTCGCCGGAAACTCCACTCCTCCCGGAACTGCTATAGTTGTACAGATTTGGGAACCCTGAAATTGAAAAAAAAAATGAAAAATATTAATAAAAAAATGAAAAATAATTGGCGGAAAATTAGTGTTTGGATGGAGAGAAAGAATTGCCTGAATGGGAAAAGGGTTCTCAAAGGAAATGCATAGTGAAAAAAACATGATAGATAGGAAGGGAAACCACGTAAGTTTCCCTTGGTGAGTTCCTCCTGCAATGGAGGATCACCAGATTTCTCTCTGCATTTTTTTTATTTTTAGCTTTTAGTTAGTTAATTCTGTTAGGACTTTCTGGCTATGGTTTTTTTGGTTTAATTTCAATTGTATCTGAATTTCCGTATCACTTAAAACTGTCAAACAATTCCAACCTCCGATCCCTTGTTAATTTGAGTTTTATGTATTGTTTTACCAATTAAAATAATTAATTTACATTGAAAGAAAATTATTTGATATTATTTAACTATATGTCAAATTAATTAATAATAGAGAACCCATACTTTTAAGACCAATTTATTTAATGTAAAAAGTTCTAAAAAATTTGTTAACCTTTAGACATCGTCATAAGGCATTGTCATATCCACCTGGTGCATAAGGGCAGTTTTGTAAATCTACCAAATTTAGTTATTATGATTTCCACATTTAATGGTCAGACAGTGCTCATCACTGACTGTGGTGGGTCCATGCATGGAGCACCTAAAAAACTCCTGCATAAGAGTCTTTCGAGGATAGCAGAGCAAAGGGCACCTTATTCAATTACAGTTCGATTTAAATTCATTCCTGGTCCTTAATAAACTGAGCCCCATTCATTCCCGCTTATAGCTCAGTTCCTTAGCCGTGGCTCAAGCCAACTCAAATATCAACATTTCTCTTTTGAGCACTCTACTTGCTAGAAATTGCTAATCCACCCTGCAGATCAGAATCTTTCTCTGTTTTCCCTCCATTTAGTGCCTGTTTTCAAAACTAAAACTAAAACAAAACCCAATCACGGAAAGTATATAAATTGGGGAGCTAACTGCTTATAACTGTCATTTAAAATATCAAAATGTAACGGCTATTTTAAGAAAAGGGAAGGGTAAGGAATTGAAACACCAACTACTTTTTGAAACTACTGACATACTATATTCAACTTAAAAGTTTCCTTTCACCTGTCTCTATCCAACCAATTAACCAATGCAATACCTCCTTCCATGAATAACACCATGGATGGTGTTAATGATGTTTCTTCTTCGAAGATTTGGAATGATCGACATCATCATCTTCCTCATCGTTGTCTTTTGCAGCTTCATCTCTCTTCCTCTTGAGATTTGAGGAAGATGGTGGCAGAATCTGAGCTTCATTGTCGTCATCTTCAACTTCTTCTTCATCGTCATCGTCATCTTCATCTTCATCTTCTGGATCGATATCACTGTCTACATCATCATCTCCATTGGCTTGCACAACGGGTTGAACCAAGTACCCTGCACCATAATCTTCTTCCTGCGAACAGAGAGATTGAATTGTTCAGGTAAAATAAAAGAGACAAATAGCAAAACACTAATCCACATATTACTTCTACTTGTGTTAATTTAAAAGCCTGGTCAAAATTATATATAAATATAATGAAGATCAGCCACAAACAAAAAGCCGCATCATTTAAAAAAACGTACACGACAGAGCAGATTATAAGACAGTTTTACAACATAGAAAACTGAGTAGATAGTCAAACAGAGTACACATCATCATCGATTATATGAACCATATTGTCACAAAAACCACAATCTTAGCAAAATTTACACTGACAGTCATTTAATCTTCAACAGCATATTTTATATTTCAAAAAAAGGAAATACAAAGCAATTCATACAATGGCTCTAAAGGTTTATTATAGTTTAAAAGTATGTCAATGTAGAAACATTTAAAGGAGCCCACCAAAAGAGGAGGATTACATTTATTTACCATAAGGCCAATGCTAAATATAAAATCAGGATGGACCATGATCTCAAGAAAAATTTGAAATCAAACCATAGTATTTTCCTTATTACTACCAATGTCAGACACCGAAATAAGCACAATTTGCAAAGAAAAAAACCTGATATTATGTATTAATAGGAAAAATCAGTAACAGCAACAACCAATGTAATCATTTAGTCTGCTACATGCAGAAATAATAGGATAAATTTCACATGCATGTGCAACCACACCAGTTAGTATGTTAGCTAAAATATGTTAGTTAAGTTACACCAAACTAGAACTGAGTATTCATTCCAACCTGAAAAAGAAATAATTGGTGAGTAATTACTTACCAAAAGCTTTTGTATTGAATAAAAAGCAGTTAGAAGTAAAAGAAAAACACCTCACCTCATCCTCACCCTCCTCATCATCCTCAAATTCTCCATCTACCTCAGGGCCCAGCTCATCCTCCGCAGTCTCTCCATTGTCATCATCCTCCGCTTGCTCATGCACATCAATCTCACCTTCTGTGCTTCTCAAGCTTCGTGTGCTCTCTGGTTCTGCAAATCCACCTTCGTCATTATCAACCTCCTCTTCTTCTTCATCATCATCCTCATCAGAATCATCATCTGTGTCATCAGAATCATTATCTTCTACTCCATCCTCAACATCATCATCAGTGTCTACGATCTCATGCACCTCCACCACATCATCATCATCATCAACCTCTTCTTCATCATCTTCTGCGTCTGTCTCTTCTCCTGAATCATTTTCTTCATCATCATCATCATCATCATTCTCCTCCCTTTCCTCTACACCGTTGGCTGCAACACGAAATCCATTAGCCTGCCGATTCACCCCTCTTGTCATCTCTGTCTCCTCATCAGCATCGCTCTCTTCATCCTCATCAACATCCAGAATCCCATCAACCTCCAAACTGTGCCCATTATTTGATCTATAAGGCAGATCCTCTCCATCAACTTCACCACTACCAGGATCTTCCTCTTCGTCCTCTTCTTCATCCTCCTCATCATCCGACTCCGGCCTCTCATTCCCCTCTGCGTCCATTTTATCCAAATATTTCAACGATTTAATCAATCCAAAAACTTTAGATCGATAATCCTTTACTCGCGTAACTGGACACTCATATAGATCCAGTGAAACAAGCCTAAGTTCCGCTAGTGGTGCAAGATCCCCAAAAAACTGAATCCGATTATTGGAGAGGTCAAGGTCTCGCAAAGAATGGAGACCTGCCTCCACAAGATTATCAAGGCCGCCGGCGATTCGATTGTCAGATAAAATAAGTTTCTGAAGATTCCGGAGCCCCGGAAAGTGCTCAAGCGACGAAACACCGATATTAGCAATTGAGAGGTGTTGAAGGTTCTGAAACTTCTCTAGCAGGCTCGGAGGAGGGAGACGACCTAGGACGCACTTCACTACGCCATCTAGGGTTAAAGTTCGAACCGCAGCTTGATCAGTCTGTCCATCCAACGCTGTTTGCACAGCTCTCTCCCAGATCTCGTCCATCAAATAAGTACTCTATATCTCATAAACAAAAGATTCACAGTATGTAGAGGAAAGATTTTGGATCAAAACCTATAGAAAATCCGTCAAATGAGAAATTCCAATGGCGGAAACTGAATTAATTAACCAAATCAAAACCCTAAACACTAGTTTTTTAGAATCACGACCGATGAAGTCCGCAAAATCGCTATCTAAATCTGTTTGGACGCTTAAACTTAAAACCCTAATTTTTCAAGTTCGAAATCCTTCAGAAAATCCCCAAAATCGTCTCTCTTTCTCTCTCTCTCTCTCTCTCTCTCTCTTGTTGTTTATCATTTCTAGTGGGAGTCAGGGTTAGGAGCCCCAAGGCCAAGGTTCGGGTTTAGGTTCGGCTATGAATTTTCTGTGAATTATTGGATGAATATAGAGCGTTAGATTGAGAATCCCACGGATCAGTGACGTGGACAAATAAAAGGTGGATGATGAAGGATTGTGTGTTTGTTTTCCAGAAGGTTAAATGCACTTAGAGAAAACCACGCGCGCCACGCCTTATTTGACACGTCACCTGCTGAGGAAATATCGTTGTGTTTAGTAATATGCCTATGAAGTTCATCACAATTACTAATATACCATAAGAGCAAAGAAGAAGGTAAAATAACGAATATAGACACTATTTTAAATTTTAAATAAATAATGAAATAATATATTTTTTCCTAATAATGTCTAAAATACTACTAAATTTTATTCATTACCATTATAATTTACAATAATTATATAATATTCATGACTAAAGTAGCTTGCCAATACTATGATCTAGAGCCTGTTATATGTATATGTATATACGTATGCATATGTATCCACTATGCATATATGAGTGTTACTGAGTGCGGATTCGAAAACTGAAGTGAATAATTACACATTCACTATTTCTCGAAATCTAAAGAATGGTACCTTGGATGGTTTTACAGCTATGTGCACCAGAAGGGCAAAAACCGAAACTCCATGTCTAGACATTGTGGCGTTGATTGGGATTGTTATCTGCATTTCCATTCTCAGCTCCTTTAAGCTGTGCATAACTTGAACCTATCTTCAGTGGCTGCATAAGATTTCTGCTGCAGTCCAAAATCCATAATTGGCGATTGGTGGGTTGTTCAGTACGGGTATTCTATATGCAAGAATCACCTTTAACAGATACTTGTTTTCGGTTAATAAAGAACTTACTTCAAATGGATCAGTTCTAGGCACAGATGAACGACTTAATGTGGGAAATGTTTTCTCTGGAGGGACAGCTGTAGGATTATAGGGCGTTCAGAATGCGCAACGGAAGACTGAAACAGTTTTAGGTAAATCTATTTGTGTTTAAAATTTATTCATATGTTACAGATCTAATCTAA
>JAYMTB010001769.1:0-10302 GCA_036897585.1 Francoa sonchifolia | reverse complement strand
CTTGCACGTTGGTCCCGCCCATATCTAATGCCAGTTGAAGAATTTAGGGACAGTATTTGCAGTACTGATGACAATTGTGAGCGTCCACTCCAGTCACTACATTCCAGAAGAGCCTTGCTTAGTTTTTTTAATCAACACAATCAGGGGATATCTGTGCTTGACATTATTGTCCGCATCTCCATGACAACATTAATGTCATATCCCGGAGAGAATGATTTGCAGGTATTTCTTAATCCTTTTTTTTTTATTGTATTTTACTTTTGACATGGCGTATAACATTTCTATACAAACTTCTGGGAAAGTCCTGTCAGGCAAGTACTCGAGGTTCATTCTTGACCCTGCCTATTTTGTGCCAAGTCTTTGATGATATTCAGATATACTTCCAATTATTAAATGTTTTTATAATGGACTTCTAACTTTTCAATAGAGGATCCAACAGTGTGTTTTTTAAGTCGTTTGACTACCTTTTCTTATGATAACTGCAATTTTTAATTACAAAATTACAAATATAACTCATTATATCTGGTTTGCTTGATTCATTAAATTGCACTTTTGCGGATAAACTGCAAAAATCTACTGATGTCACCTCATAATTGGACTATCATATCGCTTTTTGGAAATTAAATTTACTTGCTAGGTCATAAAGTTAAATTAAAAAATAATTATCATTAGAGGGGTATAGTTAGTGTCTATTCCTTCCAATCTCTTTTAATATAAGATGTTCTTTCATATTTAGCATAGTATTGTATTTTGAGTACTCAGCCCAATTTTACCGGTGCCAACTTGGTATAAACGACTGCAAAACCAAATTATTCCAGACATAGAATTTTCAGTTATAAAGTTCCACTTTTGTACAGGCGCTCACATGCTATCAGCTACTCCATGCACTTGTTCGCCACAAAAGCATTTGTGTTCACCTTGTTGCCTTGGTAAGTCACAAACTTGCATACTTCAACATTCAGCATACATGTTAGAGTCTCTAAAATTGTCATATAGATCCCTTCATTTCAACGAATTTTTTTTGAAGTTCATGTTCATACACACATTCCTGATATCGGTCTTTTTGAAATTCAAACATTTAAAAACTTAACCTTTGAAACAAATCCTTATAGGACTTATACGTTCCACAGTAAAATCATTTAGCATCAACACACGTGTTCATTTTAGTAAGTCTGTCTTGATGTGCTTTCAGAACTCATGGCGTAACCTAGCAAAGGCTTTTGCTAGTGAGAAAATTTTGTTCATGTTAAAATCTGCTCACCAGGTAAGAGTTTCATGTAATGTTTGACCTGTGAGCTATTGTAATTGCTTCCACTTTTGTAACTGCAACATATTCATTATTTTCCAGCGGTCTCTGGCTCAAACACTTGTTGTTTCAGCTTCTGGCATGAAAACTTTAGAGTCATCAAACCAGTGAGTCTTCTTTTTGGTTCAAGCCTGAGCAGTTATGATTGTTTTCTATTCTCTTCTACTGCACAGTCTAATGTTGTCATACTTTGTGAATAGGTATGTAAGGGATCTCATGGGTAATATGATAAGTTATCTAGGGAACATTTCAAAGAGGAATGATATCAAAAGTGTCGCACAACAACCAGATATCATCCTGATGGTATGGATATTTAAATTCATGGATGTGTTCCTGAATGGTGTGAATCTCCTACATTGGAACAACCCCTCTTTTTATATAAGTTACATAATGAACTTCCTGCAGGTTAGTTGTTTGTTGGAGCGGTTTCGTGGAGCTGCTAGTGCATCAGAACCTCGAACGCAGAAGGCAATTTATGAGATGGGTTTTTTTTTAATAAATCCTATCATGTTTCTTCTGGAAGTTTACAAAGATGAGGTACTATTGTATGAATCATTTTTTCAACTTCTTGATAATAGGTCACTTTCTCAGCAGATTAACTCTTCTTGAAAGGTGTACATTATTATGTTTAAACAAGTACCACAATATTTACCATTTAGTCACTATAGATGAATAAACTGTTATCATGTTATGATTATCTTTTTATTCCCTTTAGAATGATATTATGATAATTTTGGCTGTCTTAGAATCTCTCTGTCATCGTACTATGTCATGTTCTAAAACATAGTAATGACAGTTCTATTTGGAGTTTGTGTTTCTTTCAATTGAAAATCAACTATTATCCTTTGAGGTTAATGGTAATTCATATGTGCTAATATTTTATTATTGCTTAGTCTGCAGTCGTTTATCTCCTACTGAAATTTGTTGTTGACTGGGTGGATGGACAAATCAGTTATTTAGAGGTTCAAGAAACCTCTGTTGTTGTTGACTTCTGTATGCGATTGCTGGAACTTTACTCATCTCATAATATTGGAAAGGTGAATTTCATCACATCATGATTTTCACGTGTTGGCAGTCATTCAATTCGATAGACAAATATTCTTTATTGATCTTGATATGTCTAATTCATGAACTTTTTATCACAATTTTTCAGATTTCATTAAGTTTGTCTAGCAACTTACTTAGTGAAGCAAAAACTGAGAAGTACAAGGACCTGCGAGCTATTCTCCAACTCCTTTCAAATCTTTGTTCAAAAGATCTGGTAATTTACTTTAATTTATCCTTTTTCTTTAGGGGTATGGAGTGTCACAAGTGGTAAAGATATATAAATATCAGTCAAGGGACTTGAAAAGTAGTGAATTTTGCAGGTTGACTTCTCATCGGATTCTTTTGAGGGACAAGGCACAAATATTTCTCAGGTAATTTCACATTGCAGTTCCTGTATTGAAAATTCCCTGGAAAGGCACACTTAACACATTGATTTTACAGGTGGTTTTCTTGGGTCTTCATATCATTACACCGCTCATATCTTTGGACCTTCTGAAATATCCAAAGCTTTGTCATGATGTAAGAGTTCTTTCATCCATCACAAAAGAAGAAACCTCGTAGAGTTTTTTTTTTTTGGGATCTGATTTTTGTTCTGTTGTGTAGTACTTTTCACTTGTATCACATATGTTGGAGGTTTATCCTGAAATGATTGCACAGCTTAACAATGAATCCTTTGTGCATGTACTTGGAACCCTCCACTTTGGTCTTCATCATCAGGTAAATGATTGTTTACTTTATCAGCTTCTATAATTCATAATATGAATGAGGTAACAATTCTAACTATTGCTTCTGATTATTCTGTTGTCCAGTGTCCTTTATAGTGGTTGATTTCTTTTACAATAATTGTTTCCAGAAACCTCTAACTACAGAAATTGTATGCTTAGAATATGTGGCTGAGATTTTTCTTGTTTTTCGATCAACGGTGTAGGACACAGAAGTAGTTAATATGTGCCTGAGGGCTCTGAAAGCACTTGCTTCTTACCAATTTAAGGAGACAGTTGCCGGCAAAATAGGCTTGGGTTCACATGCTGTAGGTATAACAGATTCAAATGGGAATATGCAGGAAGGACTTTTAAGCCGGTTCCTTCGTTCATTGTTACAGTTACTTCTTTTCGAGGATTACAGGTGAGTAGTTTTATTTTTTATTTAATGAAGGTTAAGATTCAGTATTTCAAATACAATCAATTGTAGTCGAAATTTTTGTCAGTGGGAATTGATAGATCTCTGTTAATCATCGACACAACAGATGGGTACAAACCTTCTCTCGTGATCTCGATTTTGTTAAATTGACAGGAAGTTATACAACCACCTACTCACAGGATGGATTTTTCCTTGCTTCTTTGCATTCATATTCTCAAATCTTATTTGTTTGCAATTTCAGTCCTGATCTAGTAGGTGCTGCAGCAGATGCTCTCCTTCCATTGATCATTTGTGACCAAGGTCTATATCAGGTCAGTTCTGATCATTTTCCCTTGTGTATGATTATCTCGGTTTTTCACGTCTATAAGCATCTTGAATGTTTAAAGAGGTATTGTTGCGGAATATTTGTCCTGCAGAGACTATGCAATGAGTTGATAGAAAAGCAGACAAACCCAACTCTGAGATCAAGGCTGGCAAATGCGTTGCATTCCCTGACAAACTCCAATCAGCTTTCTTCAATCCTTGATCGTATAAATTATCAAAGATTCAGGAAAAATCTAAACAAATTCCTGATTGAAGTTCGTGGTTTTTTGAGAATAATGTGAAGCGTACTTAATCCAATTGTAAAAATACAGTGAAGGTTTCTTCACGTAGCGAGTTTGTCACCACATCCATATTATGAACACTACTAGTGAGCTTTTGCTTGTGAATATTCTGGGTATTGCTCTGTAAAAGTAACCATTGCAAATTAGCTTTTCAAGTTAAGAGAGCATTTTTGTAACTCGAATCTTGACCCATACGATTCATTCATTCTATTGATATTGATTTGTCTACACAACGTATTCACAATTGTATCACTTTCTTTCCGGATGACTGTTTTACTCTTTTACGGGCAGTAGGTATTTATGACGGGCAGTAGGTATTTCCTGATCACTTTCTATTCACAATTTTTCTTCTTCAAGGGTGATGACATGAAACATCAAATTTTACTCCCACCAAACATGGCAATGTGAGAAATAAGGTTTTTAACGGTAATGAAAATATCATGCAGAGTGACAATTATAATGCATATATAAATACCAAGTAATGAACAATTTGATTGCTTACTAAAGCTTTAGATAACTCAATTTGTGTAGCATCATTCGTTTCATGGGTTCCTACAACATCCAAATAGTATCATCCGATCTACATATTTTCTTCTGGAGTTGGGAGGGAAGGGGGATGTGAAGAACATCGGAAAGCCAAATAGATCCATCAGATGTACAATCAACATCAGCATTCAGCAGGATACATGTCTATTCTCACTTGTGCAATACACTCTTCTTTGAGAGCTTGGGTCTCTTTTGAGTTTGATTCTGCAAAGGAAATCATAAACTATCACTGTATGCATACATGAATAAGGGGACAAGAAATCGATTAGAAGCCAATAATTTTGGAAGTAATACTAATACCTTTTGTCTTTCAAGGGCATCATAATCTATCCTCTCTCTCCAGTTACTCTTGCGCAGTTTAATTGGCCGATTTCCAACATATTTACCTGAAATCAAAGTTTCAATACAAACTCAATGCAAGTACAGAAAATTTCATGTGCATTTAACATTGCTTCCACATGATGCACATATCCAGATAGATAAATAGACCAAAATAGTATAGTGCAGTTAAACCCTGGTTATTGTTCAGTATAAGTTGCTGTATTTATCTTTTACATGATAAATTATAGATCATCTATAAATAAGAATATTACTAACATGGCTTCAAAGAAATCATGAGATTCATCATGTAACTATAGACTCTTTCGAAAAGCCAATGGTTATGCATGGTGAAAGCATGCTCGGATAGGAGATGGTAGACCAATATAAAAGTGAGTAAGAGAATCAATTACCATTCATTTCCTTAAGTGCTCCAGCAAGGTCTGAAGGGTTTGCAAAGCTAACAAAACCATACCCTTTGGTTTTTCCAGTTCGCTTATCTCTGACAACCTGGGAGCATAAATACATTATTAGAGACTACAATTGAGACATTATGCAACATGCAGTCCAGAAAATCAGAATAAATTAATGCAATGTCAAGGCAAAGCAACCCAAATAACTATCTATCTATACATATATTTCCACCAGTACAAGACCCATTCAAATGGTTTTCTCAAACCCAACCTGCTTTCCTGATCTCTAAATGAAGCAAGCAAACTAAAATCTAATGATTAATTGAAAAAATTAAACAGACCAAACAAGACAGCAGCTAAATGAGAAACAGAAGAAACTAAAGTAAAAAGTGTAACTTACCTTAGCCATGTTGAAGGAAGGAAAACGTGTAAATGCTTTTGAAAGAACATCATCGTTCACCTCATTGCCAAGATCGCCACAAAATAGGCGAAAATCGTCTGCAAATACAACAAAACCGAATGAAATAAAATATGCATCCAGCAATGAAATATGAGCATGATATTTCACACACGCACATCAATGCATCAAAGTTTTATGATCTACCAATCCTAGTTATATTTTCAAACAAAGTAGCTACTATTAGGCATTCGTAACCAGGATGTACTTAATGCTCAGAATTACAAAATTATACAGTTTACACAAAATTGTCAAACATGTTATTCATTCAAACCCAGACACAAAAACTAAGAGCCAGGGTAAATGATACATACTTTCTGGCCACTCAGCAAGCGTTGGATCCTCCCAAGTCTGCCCAGCAGCTTTACGCGGTAAAGCTTTCTTTTTGGTCTCTGCTTTCTGCTCAATTTCACTACTGGCAAGAGCAGCTTTTACACTTTCAAGAGCTTCGGGTGTAATTGTCTGAGCATCCCTTTGAAACAACTGTTGCGCCTGTTTTCAAACACTACAGATTTACACACATGAAGTATACATGCAAGCACCAACTAATACGGTACATTTTTAACAACACAGCGTACAAAACATCATTAGTTCCATATAATAGTGAAGTGGAGGATTTTGGGAATGAATTACATGTGTAACATTTAATCCACAGTAGAATTCAATAGTAAAAATTTGGTGACTTAATGGGTATCAAAAGAGGTAGAGCATACTGAAATTACAAGTAGTTGAAGAATGCATGATTGCAATAAACCTACCCAATCAATTAACCTTGGATCTCAACTGCTTTGAGTTGAATAATTCAGCACTAATCAGAGATCAATTTCATTTTTCTCTTTCCCACAAGACCCTAAATTCTCAATTTCCTAGGTCAAAAACTAACACAGCAATTGCAAAATCACATATAAATCAAGCTAACCTGAGTATACTGAGGGACAGTAAAAACGCCAGGTACCGAAGCAGCAGAGTAAACAGGAGCAAGTACAGGAGGAGATACAACTGGTGGCGGAGGGGCCGCATACGCTCTTGCAGCAGGTTCCGGTTGTTGAAGATGAAACGGCAACGGGAAGTACGAAGCATTAGAATAAGTAAACTGCCCCGATGAAGAAGGCCCGCCGGAAGAATTGTGATTCGCCATAGATGCCAAACCTTGGTCCAATCGATCACGCTAGGGTTTTGGGTCCGGCGGTGATTGGATTCGACAGATAACAGGAGATAGTAATCATCTCTAATATAAATTAATTTCCGTAATTAATTAAATTCATAAGGATAGGTTTTCAATTATCCCAATTGGTTTTGTCTCCGTTACATAACGGAAAGCGACTAACGGTAAACGGTAATTGAAAGTATAATTACCATAACACCCCGAGAGCAGAAAAACAGAAAACATGTGCCTTGAATGGAAAGGTAATAGCAGCAGAAGCAGTATTTTCCTGCTAACCAAACACACCCCCAGAAAATCTATTTTCTATTTCCTTTTTTTTAATTTTAATTTTTCAATCTTTCTAGGGTTAGAGGATTTGTAGAAAAACTTTTGGATTGTTGTGAAATTTTCATCATCTTCTCCAAAATTATAATCTTCCGATTTTACCCTTATCTTTGTTCTTTGAGGGTTTTCTCTCTATTGTTTTTTAGATCTTCCAATTTTTTAGGGTTTTTTCATGATTTCCTTGACCTGATTGTCCTTAGATTGACTGAGGTAGGTTTGATTCTGTATGTGTTTATATTTTTGGAAACTGATGATTTTGATGTTGTGTAATGTCTTTTGTTGTTAGGGTTTGTGTTGTTGATCTGTTAAAATCCGCTGAGAATTAGGGTTTTTGTGATTTTGTTTATAATTTGGTTTGCTAGTTGTCAGTGAGGTGAAATTGTAGATTATGTGATCAACATGTTAGTTTTCAGGTTGATTTTGTCCTTTTTCTGTAAATTTTTTGGTGTTGGTGGATTTTTTTAGCTTCTTGTGTTGGTATATGAGGTTATTATGATGTTGATGATGAATTACAGATGATGTTATATAGTGTTGATGAATCTGGAAATTCGAATGGATTGAAAAAGTGTTCTCATTGTTGTTGGTTTTACTGCTATATATACATGCTAATTTAGGAGTTGATGCTTACAGAAATAGTAACATGAAGCCGAGAGAACACTTTGAAACCGGTTAGTACTGAGTTGGGTAACCATTGAAAATCAGATTGAAAATTAGGAAATTAATGGTAGTGGATAAAAGAGATTGGCAAGGTCTGCACTTTCAGCAACATTAAGAATACAAATAGAATCTCGATTCCATACCTATCTGCTACTAATCATAGAGATACTTGGTATTGTTAGAGTCAGGCTGATTAGCTCTGTGAGTGGTATAATTCTTACAATGTGCGTTTAGTGTATTGGATTTCTGATTATCACTTTCCCATTGCTTTGTTTATATAATTATGGTCGTAGTATCATTCAATTTCTTTTCCAGTTTCACAGTAATCATGGGGACAGAACTCTATGGAGCTTGTGTTAAAGATGCAGATGTTGAGATTCCATCTATTCCGCCAGGTTTTGAGTCATTCCCATCGTTTACTTTAAAGAGGGTTGAAGATAGTAAAAGCATGATTAGTTGTTCCACAAGTGCTTCCGAATCACAGTCAGTCCCTCACGAAACCGAGCCTGATATAAGCGATGCTGCAAAACTGACAAGGTCTCTCCGACGTAGAACTTTGATAAACTATGGGCGACTTGGTGACAGTTGTGAAGATGGACCTGATATTCAGCAGGTTGATCTCGTTAGTTTTGTTAACTGATGTTTTAGTAATTGTAATTCTAATATTCCTTTAAATGATTCTTTTGAAAGTGTAATATGCAGTTTATGATTTTTGTTTTGTCGTTCATTACTGCAGAATCTCTCTATCAGGCCTGGCCTTCCCAAAGGGGTAATCCGCGGATGTCCTGAATGTAGTAACTGCCAAAAGGTAATTTTATTATATCTTTACTCCTATACACCATTTACCTTAGAGTAGGGCATGATTTCTCTACATCCTTCATTTTCTGGTTCTATTTTATTTTGGAAATTTACAGCCTGCATAGTACAGTCACTGTGCACTATGTTACCAAGCATAGTGACCTGTGTAAGATCCCTAGTCTTTCATCTCGTAACAAAGAAACTGAAGGGCTCCTTCTATGGTTGTAGGATAATATTTGATGTCTTGTATCATTACAGGTCATTGCAAGATGGCGTCCAGAAGATGCTTGCAGACCTAATCTTGAGGATGCTCCTGTTTTTTACCCAAACGAAGAGGTTTCTTTTTTAGTAAATATTTTCGTTGTCAATTAACTACTGTCCATCACTTATTCTAGGACTAGGATGATTCACTTTGCTTAACTATGGTTATAATTCATATCCAGGAGTTTGAAGACACTTTAACCTATATAGAAAGAATTCGCCCAATAGCAGAACCTTATGGAATTTGTCGAATTGTTCCTCCCCCTTCTTGGAAACCTCCGTGTCCTCTTAAGGAAAAAAGTAGATATGAGGGATCAAAATTTGCTACACGAGTCCAAAAGATTGATAAACTTCAGAATAGGAATTCAATGAGAAAGATGTTAAAAAATAATAATTCTACAAGAAGGAAAAGGAGAAGATGCTCAAGGATGGGAGTTGAATGCGGAACAGGTGACCCTAGTGAAGCTGGACTTTATGAGGCCGAGACATTTGGTTTTGAACCTGGTCCAGAGTTGACTATGGCCACATTTGAGAAGTATGCAGATGATTTCAAGGCCCAGTACTTTAGCAAGAATGAAAATATTGCAGAAGTGGTGGGTAACATTACCATCGCTCGTGAGAATTGGGAGCCATCTGTGGAGTTCATTGAGGGTGAATATTGGCGGATGGTAGAGAAACCTACAGAAGAAATTGAGGTATTTTAGAAAGGTTCATAAATTTCGCAATTTTGACCGAGTAATTGATTTATTTATTAGTCATACCCCATTTTACCTTCCATGTGAAGTAACGCTGGCATTCTGTCCTAGGTGCTGTATGGTGCTGATCTAGAAACTGGATCTTTTGGCAGTGGTTTCCCCAAAATGTCTTCTCAAGTTGGTTCTGCTTCAGATGAAAAATATATTAAATCTGGCTGGAATTTAAATAATTTCCCAAGGCTTCAGGGGTCTGTCCTTTCTTATGAAAGCAGTGATATATCTGGTGTGCTGGTTCCTTGGTTATATATAGGAATGTGCTTTTCCTCCTTCTGTTGGGTAAGACTAACTTCTTTCTTTCATTGTTTTATTTACTTTTTTTCCACTTTCACAATTTTAATAGTAGTTTGCGTGTTTGTGAGGGTCGTAATGTATTCACTTATGTTGCCAATAAATGAGCCATTGAAATTTCTAGCTTCTAGGGTTATGACCTCCTTAAACTAGAAAGGTTGAGTTTCTAACTACAAGCATGCTAAGTTGTATGATTGATGAATGTTCTGCCCTGTAGCAGCA
>JAYMTB010001768.1:0-10304 GCA_036897585.1 Francoa sonchifolia | reverse complement strand
CTGAAATTTGCTATGATGAGACTGAAGATACGTATGTTGTCAAAAGGTGTAACTATCTACAACTTGGATAGAATGCAAAAAAAAAAAACAAATGAATGGGACTTTTCAATGTGAGGTAGAGGTAGCCTATAATTGTTAACAAAAAGTATCTTCTCCCTTTTTGTTGCTAGAGATTAGCAGGGTTGACATATATAGGTCTTGAAGTCCTTATAATTGGGTTCATTAAAATAATAATAGATAAGATTAGCCGCTGAAATTACTAACAATAAGAACTTAAGAAAATAATGAACAAGAAAAACAGCTTAGGAAGCATCAAAAAGGCTATTGACATGAATTGCATGCACAAACCACAAACCCAATTTTTATCATTTTATATTCAAACAGTAACATGAAAAAGCATGATTGATGATATCAGTTCTTCTATCCAAGATTCAGTATGATAGTCCCATCGTCTTATTATTCTTTGCATATCACTTTGAAAAAATTCACTCAGACATTAACACAAACACATAAAGTTCAATTTCATTTTTCTTTCGGTAGTGAAAACAACATGTCCTAAATAGCTACAATAACACATACCTCCATGGTTCTAGCACGTTGATTATTCAATTGAGGCAATCCTACTTCATTCCTGTATCTCGCAATTGTTCTATCCATTCTGCATCCATCACCATCAGAACACCAGTAAATATACTTTACACCATTAACAAACTTATACGTACGAGGAGAAAAGAAACTAACTCATGACTAGCAAACTGATAAGCTTTTCCAGATGGAGAAAAGATAAGAAGCGAAACTTCAGCATCACAAAGAATCGAAAGCTCAAACGCCTTCTTAAGAAGTCCATTTCGCCTCTTCGAAAACGTCACTTGCCGATTCGTAGGGTTTTCAATTCTCTTCAATTCTACTTTTCCTCTTCCCATATTTCCAACAAATCCGCCCTAGGTTAACCAAAATCAGACAAACTGATGTGCAATAGAGCTAAAAACTCAGATATATAGACATCTAGGGATAGTGCAATGTCGACGGAGATTTGAAGAAATTAGAGCTAGCGAGCTTACCTTCCATGGAGAAATTGGTAAACAGACTGGCGATAATGGCGCCGGTGATACGACATCACTACATTCTTCTTTTGAAGTGATCCTCTTTCATTATTATTGCAAGGACCCCATTTCTGTTGATTTTCATGCCTTCCCACCATTTTTACATTTTTCAATACCTTCATCACTCCAATTTTAAGTTCTTCAAGAAAAATAAAAATTTAAAACTAACATTTTCCATTTAAGTGGTAAAAACCCCATATTTAGAAATAACAACAAAATTTCACCACTACATGAGAAAATTTCACCATTAATTATGAACTTACCACGGCTATAAGTAAGAATCTCCCAATAAATTTGGTTGTAAAAATATTTAATAAATTTAATTTAATATTATTCAAAAAAATATTTTAGATGCGGGAGACGCGCCGTTCATTATTCATTCTGAATAGATTATGATACTATTCGTACAGATTTTGATTTATATTTTTTTTTATTATTTTTAGTTTTTTTCTCTCGTGTTTAAGGTTCTATCTATATTTTCACGGTAAATAATAAATTGGGATAGAATTTGATTTCAAATTATATAAATAAAATGAATTAATTTTTTTTTTACAATGTAATTTAAGACTATGTGTGAAATATATTACCACTTGAATTATTTGAGAAAAAGAAAAATCTAAATAAATAAGGAAGTGGATTTAATTAAATACAAATAGAACTAGCAACAATGGAAGCGACACGTGTAAGTAAATGAGGAGTTGACACGTGGTTGATGGATGAAAAGCAGGTGAATCCCAATGATTTTACTTTTTGAACGGTTTGGGCCTTTTTTTGTAAATGGGCTTATGGCAGTCCATATCTGTCTTTCTTTAAGGGTACATTTGGGGTAAGGTAAGCCTCCACTTTCTTCTTTATGGGCCCACTTTAAAGTTATGCCCTCCAACCTTCGATATAATCGAACTTCTCTCGTCATTACTGTATTTATTTCCTAATTTTATATTATATTATGTAAATCCGTCTAATTTAAATAGAATTAGTAAGAAATTTATTTCGGATTAGTTTATAAATTTTGGAACATCCATGATAATCTGTCTCGATATAACGATTGTCAACCATTATGTTAATATAAAAACTATTTATCATATTGACGATGGTATAAAAAAAATGTAGAGACAAAAAGACTAATTTTAATTTTTCGATTTCATCTGATTTATGATTGTATTTTGATCAGATCAGAGTAAAATCCATAAATATTTATAAAATGTTCTGTTGCATATTCAATTTTAAGGAAAATTATTTTAATATTTTAAATATTAAATATTTATAACTACCGTCGAAATTAACTAAAGGGTAGGGCAAATAAGTTGGCATAAATATGAAAATGTTCAAAGGGAGGTCGACACGTATGGTAATCTTTAAAAGTTATATTTGAAGGCGATCATCCATTTTCCCCTCTCTCCTCTATCCAACTTTTTATTATTTACTTTATTAAAAAATAGGACTATTAAAATGGACCCACTTTCTCCACTTTCATGAGCTCTACTCCACCAACTCTTCATTTTCACACGTAACTTCTTTGCATGAAAAACACCACCGTATCTATACTCCTCAAAAAACCTTTTTTAATAATTTTTTCATTTTATTTTTGGCCAATTCACAGCCTTAGCACATGGAACAGAGTCAGTTGAAATTCAATCTACGAAATAATTTGATCTATAAATAGCATCGTTGTAGTAAAGATCGTAATAGCACAACATATAGACTTTAACTCTAAATAGATTTGAACTTGAAAGCTCAAAGTGGCCACAATAACCTCAAATATGAGAAATATTTGCGTGTAGCTATAGCAGTGTGCTCCAGTTATTAAGTAGTAAATTTTACAACTCAATGTATATATTTTTTTTAATTTTGATTGGTGCATACTGAAATTTCGCATTAAATATATTTAAAATATATAATATATCAGATCATATGTATCATATTAAGTAAGAATGAGTTCAAAATGATTATTGAATTAAACGTAATTAGATTTATTTCACATATTGTGCTTCCAATTTAAATATATATATTATTTTTGAAGTTATAAGAAAAAGGAAATTCTTTTGAAAATTTGATTAGTATTTAAGTTATAATAGCAGTTTTCACAAGCCCAAATGTTAATGGGCCGTGAAGGGGTAGTTCGGTCCACGCCAATTTAGCCCATTACAAGGCCCAAAAGAGGCTCAATACATGCATACAACGTCGTTCATCTCATATGTCGACACGTGTTTTTAGGTTCGTTTTTCTTCAGTTCCTTGTCTCAATTTTCCCGTACATCTCTAACAGAAAATTATGGCTAAACTAAGCAAGCTCAAAAGCTATAATTCACTGTAGAAAATTCCATTCCAGAGGCCTTGGAACCCTAGCTTTTATGGTTTTTGAGAAAATGAAGAGAGGAAGATTGGAATTGAAGCGAATAGAGAACAAGATTACGAGGTAGGTGACGTTTGCTAAGCGAAGAAATGGTTTGTTGAAGAAAGCGTATGAGCTCTCTGTTCTTTGTGATGCTGAGGTTACTCTCATCGTCTTCTCCACTCGCGGCAAGCTTTCCGAGTTCTCCAGCACTTCCAGGTACCAAAACCCTAACAGCACATTCTTAACTCGTTCCTCTATTTTCATTGAGTGAAAGGCGTGTTACACTACGAGGTAGAACCGGTTTGTGTTTTTTGTGTGCTGGAGATTAGTATTTGCGTGGATCTGCAAGTTGAAATGCTGATCAATCTTTTATATGTACTAATGTTTGTGATATTCTTGATTTGTTTGGTACTGCATTGTGAAATTGGCTAGATCTAATTTAGTCTAATTGTCTAGCTTGTGATAAACTTTAGATCAAAACTTTCAAAAGTAAGAATGAAGAAACTATGATGATGATGATTTTGGAAGAATGACATCAATATTTACATAGTGTTTTGTTTGTAAACTACTATATTTGGTAGCCTTGATATATGACTCCATCATATGGTTTCTATAATATGGATATGACAATGCTCTTCTTTTAGGGGGGAAAATAGTGTGTTATGGGAGTTGATTCAGCCTCATATCTTGTTTGTTTTTGCATTCTTGCCAACGGAGTAGAAAACCTCTGGAGATTGAAGAATGTACTTTTAAAAAATTGTAGTGGTTTTTCCTATTATTATGTATTGCTACATGTTGAACACACTTGAAAGGTATCAGAGATGCAATCATTGATCACCAGAGACTAATGTGTCTGCTGAGGAGGCACTAGTAAATTCTCTCTCTAGTCTTCTTAAATACAAGCTTTAGACAACCTTCCAAATTTTGCATTCATATGGAAACAAATAATTTGGCATTTATACTTTTTAAGAACATTTTTATCATACATTGATAATAGACAGTATCCTATATCAGATGTTTGTATCATTTTAATCTCATAGAAGTTGCATTGATAGCTGTTTTCAATGGATAGTTTAGAGCAAGTACAATGGATAGTCGACTTAGTACTATTTGTTTTAAACTGGCTGCTGCAGGAACACCATCACTATCAGGAGTATTTGAAGGTTATAGCTCGCTATGAGGCCCTGCAACATTTAGAAAGGCACTTTCTATGCGCTTTACTGAATATACAATTCTGACAAATGCACTTTTCATTTATGGACATTAAGAAGTAAGATTTGTTTGACTGTTTTCTGTTAGGAACTTAACCGGGAAGGATATTGGCACTCTAAGTAGCACAGAACTTGAGTCAATAGAAAGGAAGCTTGATGCATCACTTGAGCTAATCAGATCAACAAGGGTAAGACAGACTCAGTTTTCATCATGCTACACCATATTAGTGGAAAGTTGATCCCAAAGTTCACAGCTGGGAGATAATTCATGCAACCTAACCTCTTGGTTTTTGCAGACTCAGTACATGATCGATCAGTTATATGATCTTCAACTAAAGGTAAATGTATTATCCATGGTTGAAGACTCTTTATGTTTATATCCTAGTGTACACTTTCTCCTTCCATAATTTTATTACTCGGTTGCAGGAACAATTACTTTTGAACTCGAATAGGATCCTTAAAGAAAAGGTATGCACGATTTCAATTCTTGCTTAACATTTACAAGAGTGATAAATGAATCTATCCCTCCATGTCCCAACTAGAGATGCTCTAAGCAATGTACTTCATCTTCAATTTGCTATGGTGATCTCATGCTAAATAAGTTGCCATTGAGATAATGAACTTCGAATAGTCAGTTATAGGTATTATTCAATCACAATGCTTGGAATGATTGGTCTCATATGTTTAAACTGCTGATCAGTTGCATGATATATTTGAGTAGATTTAGCAAGCCAGATCTTGGTGGCAATAAGGGAATAAAATGTATGAATGCTGATTTCCTCCTACTCAATGTTTTGGATGTTATGCTAAATCTTAATTAAACTTGAATGAAAATTGCATAATCAACTTGTTTAGTTCACATTACAGATAGGAGAAGGAAGCCAACCGAATGCTCTTGAATGGAATCCAAATGGAACTGGCTATGCCCCAGAACCCACTCCACCACAGGATGATGCATTTTTTCATCCTTTAGTCTGTGAATCCACAACATCCAGACATGGGTAATTCTCATTTCATTATGCTTCTGAGACCTGGTTTGAAGCCCTTTTGGGAAGTGATTTTCTAATTTCCTAACAATTTCTACACTCACAAGCTTCCCAAAAATCAAATTCGACATTCAAGAATTGCTCCCTCAAAATCTAATATTGTATTCTCACACCCATAAATTCTAAATTCTCTTGACATGTAGGGGTACCAAACTGAGCAGACAGCAGAAGCAACATCTGGTCAAAGATGGTCAATATGGCACTAAAATGTCAGTATTTTTCTCCTTTTCCATTTTGTACAACTAGTAATGATATCATAAATTTGGTATCTATATATGCCCAAAGTAACAAATTACAGTAAACAATGACTCCAAAATCATAAATCATACAAGATTACAATCAGAAAACACTTAGCAATCCTAAATTAGAACACAAAAACAGAGTGAAAACCAGATTTAGCCCGCATAGACATGAACACCAATAGCAATAACAAAGATAGTAAGAAGACCAAAGTAAATAATAGCATGAACAAGAATAGAAGCACCACTCGTTTGCATATTCCCAAACTCAACTACTTTTCCTTTCCCCGGAATCTGAAACAAAAGGCCGGGCGTTAGTAGTACGAACAGCACCACCGCTATCAGCACCGGACCCCAATCTGCCATAGCCTTACTTACTACTGATTCAACTTTAGTGAGTTTTTTGAGATTAGGGAAGGAAAGGAAATTTCTTAGGAAGACAGGTGTGCTTTGCTTTTCTAGTGACAGACAGGTAATGAAGGAGTGAAGTACACGTGACAAGTTTCAAAGTTTTAGGTTTCTGTCGGTTTGTTTTTAACGGCTGTGATTTTGTTTGGGTAAATGTGCTTTTTGATTTAATCGTCGGCTCAGATTAATTGGGCTTTTATTGGAGTAATCCTCTTCAGCTTTGGTCGGTGCCTTTTCTATTTTTATTTGTGCAAAAGAAATTTTGGGAGCTCCAGTGGGGCCCACTCATTGGATGGTAAAAAGCCCAGATTTAATGGTGAGTTTTACCAATAATATGGTGGTAGTGGTAGTGCACGATTCACAAGTTGCACACAAATTTCTCAAAATCCTCCTAATTTACTCAAAATTAAGAAAGATTACAAATTTTAAATGAAATATTATGATTCATCTAACAATCTGTAATTATATAAATAGATATATTTACCTATTAATTGTTGCTTTAGGTAGCTTTAAAGATTCAAATTTATGATTTTAAATTAAGTGTAAATTAGAGGTTGATAAATTTTATATTACTCGAATAAATATTTAGTTGTAGTTTTTCTTCCATAAATAAACTATATAAACTAAAACTGTTGGCATTTACCAAAACTCACTAATACCAACACCATGAAGATCGAAAATACATTACAAAAAATTCCAACAAATAGTATATATTTGGTATAATAAAATCATTCAAAACCAACTAAAAATCACTTATGAAATAAATGGAAAGGGAGCATATTCACATCAACCAGTGTAAATGTGGACGCCAAGGGCCAAAATGAAGATGGTATTAAAGCATCCGAATTGGACATAACGAGTGTTTCCGGGAAGCTGAAATAATAAGCCGGGAGATAAAAGTATGAATAGCAGTAAACCAACAAGAATTGGTGCCCAATCCAATGCAATTTCTTTAGTTCGACATAACAAAAAAATAGTGACTGACTAGTATGATCAAAATACTACATTTTATCAAAAGCTAAGAGGGTAATTTAATTCCTTTCTTTAAGTTTCTTTCAAGTAGAGTATACTTTAACTTTTTCTAATTTGAGTTTTTCATCATTATACGACTTCAAAATTCAATAGAATATAAATATAGGGTGTTAGTGGAAGGCAATTACAAACCTAAAAACACCAATATTTAGTCAACCTCCTGTTTTTCCTTCCCTAATTTCAATTGATTTGAGGTGAAGAGTATTTTATCTGCAGTTTGATTGCGACGAATTTCTTATTGGAAATCTGCGGTTGTGTGGGATACGGAAGCGATTTTTTGTTTCGAGAGAGGAGGAGTTTAGGTTTTGTTCAGGTATGGAAACTTTGTGTTAGTTGTGTTTGGTATCTGAGAAAAAGCAGGAAATTCATAAAACCTAGATTTGAATATTTTTTTTTTTTGGTTTTTCATTGAGCAAACATGAAAGTCAGAATATGTAGGTTACTTTTGTTGCAGGAATTGATATTTATTTTTGGGGATAATGTCGACGAGTCAAGGGGGTTCTTCACGAAGAAGTTTGTCACTCACAAGCTCGTCTTTGCAGGGAAAGAAAAAGGCATCTGATCATGGTAGCTTTGATGCCTCACGGAAATCTCTAACGGCTTCTCGTTCCATGTATGTGAATCTGTGCTTATTTGTTTGCCTAATTCTATTTGAAACTTGTCCCGTTTGAATTTTGGACGCTTTGAATATAAATATGGCTGTAATCCTAGAATTATCAATTAATTTCCCATTAGGTGAAACCTGAAAACCTACCAATGCGAAATTAATGGATAACCCAGTACAAGAATGCAAGATAAGCAATGAAAAGAAGGCAAAAACACTTGATTTTTCGTATATTGAAATCTTAACAATCTTACAAATATTTGTGTTCGAATCAGGGGACTAACTGGAGAGCGAACAGTGAAGCGTTTGCGACTGTCAAGGGCTCTGACCATACCTGAAAATACAAGTATTTATGAGGCTTGCAGGAGAATGGCTACTCGTAGAGTTGATGCTTTATTGCTTACAGATTCTAATGCATTACTTTGTGGAATTCTTACTGATAAGGTATGACTAAATAGAAGATTTGTCATACATTTTTAAACAAAAGATATATTTTTCATACATTGATTACGATTTGAAGGATATAGCAACAAGAGTGATTGCCCGTGAGCTTAATCTTGAGGATACACCTGTTTCAAAAGTTATGACTAGGAACCCAATATTTGTTCTTTCTGATACTCTTGCTGTGGAAGCTCTACAGAAGATGGTGCGAGGTTGGTAATAATATGAGAAGTATAGTTATATGCAATTTAACTTTTTCTGTTGAATATGGCCCTGATACTTTTACCCACAGGGAAATTCAGACATTTGCCAGTGGTAGAAAATGGAGAGGTTATTGCTTTACTCGACATAGCAAAGTGTTTATGCTATATCCCGAATGGAAAGGGCAGCTGAAAAGGGAAAGGCGATTGCTGCAGCTGTTGAAGGGGTAGAAAAGCAATGGGGTACATCTATCTCTGGTTGGTGCCTAAAAATTAATAATTTTTGGATTCCTCATGCAGTTCTTGGGGGAGTTCTTCCTTTCAAATGACAAAGGTTTACTTTGTGGAAATTGTTTATTGATCTACAGGTCCCAATACATTTATTGAGACACTTCGAGAGCGGATGTTCAGGCCTTCATTGTCTACAATCATTCCAACAAATTCAAAGTTGGTAAAATCTTCTTTAGTTTCATTTGTTATAGTTATGTGGGTAGATTCTTAGTTGATTGACGGATAGTGGCATCTTTCAGAGTTGCAACAGTTTCACCGAATGACACAGTTTTGGCGGCCACAAAACAGATGCTTGAAT
The DNA here is from genome assembly GCA_036897585.1 of Francoa sonchifolia. Lineage (NCBI taxonomy): Eukaryota > Viridiplantae > Streptophyta > Magnoliopsida > Geraniales > Francoaceae > Francoa > Francoa sonchifolia. The sequence continues at coordinate 1,097 of JAYMTB010001768.1, read as the reverse complement.
TACGATTAAGCTCTGCAGTCATTGTAATTGAAAACAAAGTGCAGGGAATTCTAACGTGAGTTTCTTATTTTGCAATTCACACCTTACGCCAAAAATTCTTGCAACAAATATCTTACAACAAAGAAGATGTTTATTATTTTTCTTATTTTCGTCATTGTAATACAGCTATCTAACTTTAAGTTTCTTATTCAAATTTATGTCTTGTAATTTCATCAGTTCAAAGGATATCTTGATGCGGGTAATAGCACAGGATCTTCCTCCAGAGTCCACTCTTGTGGAGAAGGTATTATCTTTGTCAGTTGGGAAAATATTTTCTTTGGGTACTTCTACCAGAAGAGCTTTAGATACTATTATGTAGATTTTATTCCTTAGTGAAACTTTAATATCTTCTAGAGACAATGAACACAACTCATAATTTGAGTTCCAGGTTATGACTTCAAATCCGGCATGTGCTACAGTAGACACCCCAATTATTGATGCTTTGGATACCATGCACAAAGGGAGATTTTTGCATCTTCCAGTACTTGATAGAGGTAATATGTGCTCAGATTTAGAGTGATTTGTAGATTGTACATATGTTTTCATAGTTTTTGATGTTTATAAATATTTTGGTACAGAAGGAAATATCACTGCCATTGTTGATGTAATCCACCTCACTCATACAGCTGTAACCACAGTGAGTCAAGTTTATACCTTTACTTGGTTACGAAGTATAATCCTCGACTGGGGTGAATGTAGCAAAATATTTTGTTTTGCACAAGATTTGTAGAAAATCATTTAGTTTCGTCTTTTTCTTCATTAACTAGGTTGGAAATACTGCCGGACTTAGTAATGAGACCACAAGCAATGTGATGCAAACGTTTTGGGACTCTGCCATGGCTTTATCCACCAACGATGATGAAGAAGAGACACAGAGGTTATTTATTATCTTTAATGTTACCATGAAGATGTAATTCCCATTCTCCCGTTATATTTACTTGTGCATTATTGGTGGCATCTCAGTGAAGAATCCATAAAATTGGGCTCTGAAGGAACAGAAACGGGGAGATCTTTTCCCTTTGCTTCGCCAAGCCAGCCAAATACATTTGCCTTCAAAA
>JAYMTB010001767.1:0-10304 GCA_036897585.1 Francoa sonchifolia | reverse complement strand
TTCTGGACATCTTTGAATGAATGTTCAAGTTGAAAAATATGTTGAATATGTGAAAGTGATAGAATGGTACCAATAAGCAATGTGACTACTGAATAGCCAAAAGTGATTCTCAAGGTGGGTTTGGGTTAGACAAAGAAAAGATTGGGATCAGATTCTTACTTTTTATAAAAAAAAAAATTAGAAAGTAAAAAATGATCCCAAAGAGATGGACTTTCCATCCATATGGGGTAATTAGAATCTATTGAGATTTACCAATGGAAAAAGGTAAATTGGCTTTTCAAAATGGGGAAAGCATTAGCATAATCAAGTTTGAAATGAAAAAGTTTTTATTAGTTTAATATCAAACTTGATAAATGAGGAAAGGATTGCTTTTAACTTTTTAATATTTTATTTATCACATTATGTTCCCTTTCCATAAACACACTCTAGTAACACTCAATTTATTTTCATATTTCAATATGCATTCATAATTATAACTACAATTTCAATTGGTTATTATTATATCAATTACTCTCCATTTTACTTTGTTCACTAAAGTTTGAAGTTCACAAAGTAATAAAAGAATTAACACGGATGTATGTGTATAAACTGAAATAACACTATACTAAAGTTCAATTCAATTTATCGTAAAATACTGAAAAGGGTTGTTATTGAATAATCTTATTTCTTACACGGGGTTTTGACGAGTAATTGCATATTGCATTTTTGTAGAATGCTAGAGCACAAAGATATTCGTGCAATCTAAAAGTTGTATTTAAGATTCTTGTAATTTTTATATTTGCGTTTTCAATTTTATTAGTGCTCCATCAAACATTTTAAAAAAGTAATAATAAGCAAAAGGCTAACATACTCACAACCTCCTTTTTTTTATTTCAAACAATATGTTGAAGAGGACTTTTGTTATTTCAATATACAATACTCACAAACTATAGAATGTTGAGAAGGATTAAGGCCGAAATAATATTATTTTTATGTACGGAGTTGGGACTATAATAAAGTGAAATGATGGAGAATTGGCATGGGATTATTCACTTGTTGACTTGTGAGATTGTGGAAAAGAAGTAATAGGTAAAATTAAGAATGGGATTAGTCAAAAGCAAAGTGATTATTTGCATAGTTTTTCCATTGCTTCCTAAGTGTGGATATTGCCCATTATCATTTACTCAATGTGATTATTTAATACTCAAAGTTTGTCAAAATAGGAGCAACCATTTCTTATATCACATCAGTGCACATTTTTGCGTTAAGAATAGAGTAAAAGCTTATTCTGCATTTTGAACTTCTTCTTGTGTTTGCTTATTTAGCACTCTAAATAATAAGTATTCTAACATTACATTTTCAGATTAATTAAATATATCTGTGGGATGTGATATTCCATTTGTCAGATATTGGTCTTACGATTTCAGAAATTTTTTCTTCTCGGAGTGCAAAATAAACAAATACAATAAGTTGATGATACAAAATGAGCATTTACCCTTCTTAGTTTAAACATGATTTGGTGAAATTCTCATTTTGAACTGTAAATTTATTGAAAGTGTAACGTCGTAATACTAAATCGATTATTTTTTAAATTTGGAGTACAAAATGAGCAAATGGGATAAATTCAAAGTACAAAATGAGTCTTTACCCTTAGGTAGCATTTGGCTCACATAATCATGATTTCTTATTTTCAGTTAAATTTCGGAAATTAATATTTCATAAATCATATCGATTATTATGTTTGGTTGATCCAATTAAATTCTGGATATCATGATTTTTGTATTTAGTTAGTAAATTAATTGATATTATAAATTTTCTATTTTACTAAAATATGTTTTGTATACGATTACAATTTATTCATATTAGATTTTTAGAGGATAAAATTATAATTTGCTATTAGTTAAATTCCTAAAATTAGTATCATCGAATTTTGAAATAGAAATCCTGATTCTCAAGTTTATAGGTCCAAACATAAAAATTCAATATTTTTTAATTAATTTTCGAAAATCCTTGCATGAATTCAACGAACTAAACGCCACCTTGATAACAACTGTTTTTTAAAACTGTTTTCATTCAGAAAAATTTTAAACTAGTCGAATTTGTCTCGGAGTACTTTTCCAAATCAAGTTAAAGCTTGGCTGGATCGCAAGCATTCACTTCACAAGTGCATTTGGGTATGACTTGTAAATTGTTTGATTTTGATTAGAATCAATACCCAGAATTTACGTCACAATCTTTGGTATCAGTGAAAGAACTTGAAGATAAACATTATTCACAAAATTGGTATTACATAGTACATTATAGTGTATTGAAGAGGAATGGTTTCGATGATTTAGAATGACTTGGAATATCAGAAAATTCTTTTTAGTGAACAGGTGCAATCAAGTTACAGGTTTTTGCTGCAAAATTAGTCGCATTCTCACCTACGATAGCGGTAGCGTTTGAAGTTGAAATACACGTGCAAAATTCCACGTTCGAATGTGCACTTAAAACCCTTCTTATGGGAATATTCCCATTCCTTGTTCACGATCTTGAATGCCTGAAAAATATAACATTCAACACCTCAACAATTCAATCGAAATGAAATGATACCAAATATCGAAGAACCAAATGAAGTACTTACAATATCCTCGTAAGGTGGTCCAGCATGGAATCTTATAATACACGTTTCACCAGTGCTCCCATCCTTCTCGATAGTGTAAGTAGGAGCTTTTATCTTGTCGACCAGATCTGGGTAGAAGATATTGAATTTGTATCCTTGAACGACTTTTGGTGGCGGGTTATCGTGATCATAGTGAGTCTGATTGTATTTGTTCCACTCGTATCCTGTGTGAACACGGTTGAAATACTTTGGTTTTCTTGGCCGGTACTTGTCATGCCACCAATACACCTGCATCCGCAATGATTTGTTTGTAAGTTTCGAGAACTAATTCCTTGAAACGGAACAAAAAAAGGATTGGCAGATGGGAAGCATAAAGCACCTGCGACTCCAGGTTCACTTCGGCGCCATTGCCAAATACTGCATCACCTTCCTCCATGGTTCCCATAGTTTTCATGACTTTCAGCTCAAAGTTATCTTCTGCTGGAGTAGGCTTTGATGCCATAGTTTCTTGATACCGTCTTTGCTGTTCTTCTAACACCGCCATACGTTTTCGTTCCTTTCGATGTACCAGAACCACTAGTATTATTAAACCAAGAACTGCAAAGAAATTGATCACAGGTTGTGTAAAATATACCAGGATAGCTCGGTCAACTTCAGGGTCAAATACTTCTTCATTATCATCACCATGCAGTAGCTCTGGAGAAAATGATCCAGCCTCTTCTTCTGCCTCGTGAATCTCTTCTTTTAATATTGGTTCAGGAGAAAATTTTTGAGCATCTACACGAGTTATAATCTGATTAATCTAGGCACAAATAGCTTAAAACAAGTTTTCTCTATAATGGACAAGTACATACCTTCGGCATCATGCTCACTTTCCTCCTTCAAACCATGGTCGCTTTCCAAATTATCTTCATCTTCCAATGGTCGCTCAAGGCGACGCAGATACTTTTGTAACATCTTTCTATGAATTTCTCTCAAACAAGCCTATTATTGCAACAATTTGCTAGTGAGTTTCAACAAAATTTGTGAAAAAGATACTATGAAATTTAATAATGTCAAGCAATAGATACCTTTGCCTTGTATATATGGAGGCGTTTAAGCACAACCTCCCAATACTCTACCACCTTTGCCGTGCCAGAACGCATCTGTGACTCAATCTGGGACTGTAGAACCTCCAACTCACTGTAACTTTTTCCTTGCAAGAGATTCCTGACATCTGCTTCAATGCTAGAATGTAGACCCCTCTCCTCTGCAAGCAATTCAGCAGGAGGCTCTTCCCCACGCACCCTGGCACGATCAAGTGCATCCTTTTTCTGTGCTTCAGCTAGCTCCCAATCACAAACCACCAGAAGAGCCTGTTGAATGAATTGCACATATCAACACATTGTCTAGTATGGAATGGCTTTCAGATCAAATGGATGAGATTGCAGTTTGACAAGAACTAATACATCAAGACATTGTCTAGTATATAGAATTATTCCCAAGATTCAAGGTCATACTTTAAAAGTAGAATATAACAAAATGGAAACAGCATATAGATGAAATTAATAAATAATTGGAAACAAGAAGGATGGTACCTCCCAATATTCTATATGTGTTGGTGTTTCTCTGTCCATATCTAGATGCATTTTAATGTCACCGCGAAGCTCTTCCAGTTCTCTAACTGTCAAGCCCTGCATCATACATGTCAAATGTATGTATGAATACCCGAAGAAAATTAAAAGGTGGTATTTAGATACATATTGACTATTCCAACTAGAACAGTGCATAAATGAATTCGTATGAAACATAGAAAGATACAAGCTTTAAACATTTTTATTGAATAGAACATACAAATAAAATAATCAAAACAGCAAAGGATTGATTAAACTTAGCCAGCCTAGTAAACCATGTAATGTTCATGAATTGATGACATATAGTTCCACTGTAAATGTCCATACAAACCATGAGAAAATTTAGTAGATTGATAGCCTAATTAACAAACACCCTCCCTCCTCATGGTGGGTAGAAGTAGAACTTAGAAGCATAAGCACTTATACACCTAAATTGAGAAGAAATAAAAGTTCAAAGACATGAGATATTTACCTTAAAAACCATGTATGGTTCATTTATTTCTATATCAAAATCATCCGAACCATTGAGGTTCTTGGACAGGACATCAATAGGCTTCATACGCCCTTCACGTAGTCTAATCTCCGACCTCACTTTGCTTTGATCAAAATGAAACTGCAGATTGAAACATTAATAAATAATGGAATTTCAAATGGAAGGCAAAGAATAGCTTAATTTTTGTAAAAAATTATAAAAAGACAAGAATAAATTGGTTTCAAGAGATAGAGCAAGGGAAAAGAACAGTGATGGAAATTCAGAACCATACCTCTTCTTCTTTCTTCTCCCAGTCTTGGAACTCAGCCCGGGCACGCTCTCTGGCTAACATAGCCTGCACAAAGATAAGACAATTACCAGAGAATATTCCAGCTGAATGCTAGAAAAGGAAATTCAGAGTACTAGGTTTCTTCACCAACAAAGAAAATTTAGCTTCTGAATGTGACTAGACTTACCATTTCTTCCTCGTGTTGTGCCTTTTCAATAGCCCTTTCCTCCCTTCTCTTTTTCACTTTCTCAATCTCAGCCTGAGTTATACATTCATTATTACATAAAATTCAAACATTTTAAATGAATAAGCAATACCAACTTAGAACTACGAAGTTTGAAATGCAAAGAATATCATGCGATTAAGCTTTCACCTTGTAATGCGGGTGAGCAACAGATCACAGCAGATAAATCACTATGGCATAAAAACCAAAAATAGGGTATAAGGAAAATAGAGCAAGGCTCTTTCCGATAAAAAAATTACGATTTTTAAGCAACAAGTTCAATACGAAGAAATCATTGATTATGATGATGAAAATATGGAAGATTTTTATCCAACCTGTCAATCACCTGTTTTTTTTTCCAGTTGGATCTCCTATGATGAACTTGAACCCATTCACTCCATAGTTCAATAATTCAACTTACCAACCTCGTGACTTTATATCTCACTATTGCTTGTACAAACCCAACCCAACCTCCTGCTAGGTTTTACACTATCCCTTCAAAGTCTTAAGTTTTGGTATATTGTGCAACTAGCAAATACAACCTTCATAAATTTTTATATGGAAAATTCTCTAACCACGCATGAAACATGTAAAATGGTAAACATATAAAATGACACTCTTGATTAAGAAGCAAAATAGAGAAGTAATTTGAAACCATACCATTCTCTCTCTCTGTCTCTTTTTCTCAGATTTGACTGAGTATTCATCAAGTGTCGCACCTTGGTTAACATCACGCTCAATCTTTTTTCGCCAAACAAAGCTGCAGTGCACATTACAAAGTTATATTTGTCTGGATAATAATTTTGCCTCGAAGTTCTAACTATTACCCATCAGATCAGCGTTTTGGCCACTAGATCATGCATATAGAACAAAAAGGACAGCTTACTGAAACAATGAATGGAAATTTAACAACTCCAAGTTCACAAACATATCTTACAGAGAGAGCACAAAAATATCAGATATAAAATACAAATATAGACCTATGACCCTACCAAAAACAACATCAGGAGATCATCTGAAGAATTATAACACCAAATTTTCAAGAAAAAATAAATAAATAAAATTTAAGGGTTGGTGAACTACTAGTATCTTTCTTAGTTCAATTTGTTTCATAAGCTCAAAATGAAAGCAGGTTACAAAGTAATTTGTAAAATATACTTACTTTGATTCTTCTTACAGATTAATGAAGTTTTCTCCATTATATTTAGCGATTCATTCTAGCAGAACCCTTACAATTAATTGATCTCCAAGCGTGCCCCAACCATTTGATTAGCATTGCCTACTTATGTCATTATTTTCAAATTTCCTAGACATGCACTCTTTCATTTAAGGAATTATAATATGAATGCATGCAGTAATCAATGTTGTGTGTTCCACAGTTTGCCAGTAACACCAGAAGTTGAGAGCCATAGACTATGCGCATCAGCTGAAGAGTGAAAAGACTTTTCAAACACATAATTGTTTCATTAGAAATGCTATACAATACATCTATTGAAGAATGAGAACTAGATAAAGGGAAACACAAGTACTTGTAGAATGTGAACAAATGAACCAAATAACAAGTAATCAGAGGCATACAAACATCTAATATGCAAATACAAACAGAAAGTTTTCTACCAACACAGAAATAACACACTCAATCAAACATGTTAATTAAGCACATAGCAAATTTGAATAGTAACAAAAGTTTGTACCACAATTTTTAATCACATTCAATCCAGTAGTAAAACACTGACTCACAATTAACATGTGTGCATTATTTCCAATCCATGCCAAGTTTCAATTCCTAAAAAATTTGCTAATATGGAACAATTATATACTGAAAATGCTTTAACAAATAGTTTGCCACAGTTAATCCAACCATCAAAACTACGGGGAAGTAAGGGAGCTTACTTCTCATTGAGATTGGAATCACCAAAGGGATTTGAATCATTAGAATAACCTGAAACTGTCTGAGTCTTCAACTTCTTCGCAACTCGTGTAGCCTAAACAAAACATTACACCATGTCAACACCACATCACAGAAAACCCTAAAATTAACAAGGAAATCAGAAACAACTGTTGCCCCATAAAAACTCAAGAAAATAAAAAATTGCTCAATGATACCTTCTTCTGAGCTTTCTTAGCCATGTACTCAGAAATTTCTTCTTCCGTAACATTCCTAGACGACCTCTTCTGCTTCCTATCATAATCACTCTCTCCGCTCTCCTCAGAATCATCAAAATCTCTACCACGAGACGAGTTCCGGCGCCGACTCCTACTTTTTTCTCTCCGCTGACCAGAACTCCTCACAGGAGATGAATCAAGACTATCGGAATCATCAGACTCTGAATACGGCTCAGACTCATCGGATCTTCTTCTTCTTCGACTACTGCTTCTAATTCTCTTCGCAGACGATGACCCCGCCTTGCTCTTGCTGCTACTTCCATGAGTAACCATTTGGAGTGAAACGGTATCGATATCCGCCGGAAGGGTTTCTCTTGGTTTATGCTTTTCCCAGTCTCAACAAACTCGACACTCAATTTTGATCGAATTCAACGTTTTCTCTCCGCTCTGGGAGCGTAAAAGTACAAATGCGCGGATTCGACTAGAAGCCGCGGATCGTATTTTCTATTTTTTCTAGTTTATACTATTTATTTTATCATTAATTATTTTATTTTCTACAAAATTGTTTACATCTTTTTTGTCTATTATTTTTGAACTATCTACATTTTCAATTATTATAAATTTTAGCAAGCATCAACACTTGTTATAATAGATATAGTTAGTTTTTCTTTCATTTTATAAAAGTATATCTCATCAGTTGATTTGTCTAACTTAAAATATAAAATAGTTTTTGAGGCATTCATGTTGCCAAAAGCTATATTTTAGTGTGTATTTGTATCAGGTAGATTCTATAGGGTGCGGATCAAGATCGGACCAAAGGAGATGTATTGATGTCAATTTAACTAGAAAGAGTAATATTTGGAATCGGGCAAGAGTAAGAAACGATCATAAAATACAATAAAAACTGAGAATAACAGCTTTCTCTCCTTATCAAATGTCAGAAAAGTTTCTGAAATGCTCTAATTCATTCATAAAAGTTGTCAAAATCATTGTTATTTTTTTGCTGAATAAAAGTAAGAAATTGGACTTTTGTAATTATTCTAGGCCGTTTTACAGAGGTTTAACGTTACCCCTTTAATGAGGTCCCTTTAAGTTATTTATAGTAATTATTATATAAATGGAAAAATGACTCTTCATTCTTTTGTCATGTGTCTGTTATTTAGGATAAAAATATGATTAATCACTTATATGCCATATGTCTTTCCCTAATTATAGGAGAAGTACAAATGTCACATAAATAGCATGCCATGTGTTTTTAATTTGGGTGAGTCAGAGCCTCTAAGAACAAATCTTGCATTTGTAAGTTTCTACAGAATTTATAAAGGATTCAGAGTAAAGCGATCCTCTTCCCTTTAGGAAAATCGCTTTATTCTTCTTAAAGAACTTCCTTACTCAAGCCTCCATGCCAAATACCCTTTCACATGTTCCCAAATCTAGACAAAGCGGTCATGTTACAACGCTTAGTTACAACGCTTTGTCTCACTTACTCTACTTACTCTTGTACCGGGTGTCAATAGGTATGCTTGATGTGTTTTCAGGTTTGGGCCTAAAGTAATAACAGCTAGCCCAAATCATGATATGAAATAAAACCCGTTTATCAACATTAGCCCCTTGTGTGGAGTATAGCTTGTTGTACTCCACACACACCATTGGTAAACGAAATTGCCTTTGTAACTGGTTGAGCGTCTTGTTTGTTGCAATCGCTTTCCAAGTCTTATTCCTTGCCCTGTTTCCATTTACCAACATAGTTGGGTCGCCTTAGGCAACCATGTTAGAACATAATAAAATAATTGAAGTAAAGAGTAATTAAGCAGTAGAGTGTTTTGTTTGCATATAATCGCCTTCTGTAAGTATGTTATCCATATCGCTTTGTTAAAACAAAACTTGGATTACAACATCAGCAGGACTGCATGTGAATTTAAAATTTATTTGTATGGCGCTTTGTCTAATCACTATATTTCAGTGTTTCTATGATGAGATATTATTTTGTATAAACCCTAACTTGTTCTTCACGCTTGCCGTTAGTTGCATTTAATGCTGAATTGTCCTACTCATACGGTGTTAATAACACCGTTTATTTGAGTTTTCAAATGTTTGTACTATGACTGTTAGAGTGACTGCCACCGTTACTGAGACCGTGATGTTCGGCGCACTACCCTAATAACCATACATTTGCTCATAACGGTGCCTCTGCACATACTTTATCAGAGTAATCATAACCTTTTCGTATTCTTGGTAATTTAGAAAGAAGTACTATAAAATATTCATAGTATCCTTCTTCATTACTTTTCACAATCCAGACAAATATCGAGTGTTTGATTTGTTCTATGTATTTATCTTCTTTCTCTTGATTTTGTATCTAATTCCATGGCTCCGAGAACGAAAAACATTCAGACTGTTGATCGTTTGCTTACTGTTCAAGGTGAGAGATTTCCATCGGAAGTACCATCACCTTCATCCTGGAGACAAGAAGATGTTGCATATACTCTTGTTACTAAATTGAGTAGTTACCGTCCAAAGTCCTCAACAGTAACAACCAAACCTTTTTCAATTTATCCAGAAATTGAAGACAGGCTTGATTGTTTCAAGTATACCACTATTCCTCATTTTTTGATTAATCATGCTAAGTGTCCAGCGCCTTCTGTAGAGCTTACTATCTCTGGGCGTCCAGTACCAAATTTTGCAGGGTGGGCGAAATATATATTATCCACATATGATAAGCAACTGAGTTCAGCAGGCATTGTTGAAGCCATTCAAATTTTAGCAAATACTAACTTATTTAGAGATCCTGTTGGTTTAAAATTTATTCTCAATAGGTGGAACAGGAAAACTCATACCTTTATGGCTTTATGGGGTGAGTTTACACCAACTCTTGAAGATGTAGTGGCATTGACTGGCTTACCCATAGTGGGCGAAATAGACTATTTTCAAATTCAGCCTTCGCAAGAAGATCAAGCCATGATGGCTGAATTATTGGCTTTTTTGAGTGGAAGTAGGGGAGTGAGAGGAGTAAAAGGGGA
>JAYMTB010001766.1:0-10306 GCA_036897585.1 Francoa sonchifolia | reverse complement strand
TTCAGAACGAAATGTTGGAAGGTGCCGTTTTCTTGGACTGTGGAACTGATTTGGGCTCAGGTCGCCTTGTGCCTGGTGAGTTTGTCTTTTTTTACTTGGCTATGAAACATACATTACAATCCACCTTCATTACCTAATGAGTTCCAAAATCATGATAAACATTAGCTGACTTAATTGTAAGAATTCTACTTTAATTACTGATGAATAACCTGATTTCCTAGCTCACATTAACGGGAGTGTCCTAGGAAGGATTCATTTAAGGTCCAGAACCTTCAGGAATATTCTTGTATTTTCCTCCATTTTAACTTATGGGTTTGTCTCGAGCATGTCCTAAGTGCATTCCTGACCAATCTTAGTAAATCAGGTTTAGCAGGTACATGATCTTTGAGGCAGAAGACATGCTACATATTCTTATATTTCATATAGCCAGTTTGAAATTTACAACCTAGCTTCGGAAATGATGCTTTTAGAAGCTTGGTAGTATCAGTTCAACTTTATCTATGACTCCTGAAATTTGTGCCCTTCACTTTCATAATTATATTTTTTTATCGTAGTTTGAATTCGAGAATCAAAATTATTGGCAGGATATTTTGTGTACTGACACTAACATGGGTACCGCATCCTGAAGAATTGGGATTTATATAATTTCCATTTACCTGTGCATCATGTTAATCATTACTTTGTAGTATTATCTTTTCAGCTCAATTATAATTGTCTTATGTTGCTTGCTGCTTGACTTTACGGGATGACTCTACTCCTTGTTCAGTTCAAATCTAACTTTTTTTTGCTTATTTTCTGTAATTGTAATTGCTGATCTTGCTTTTGTCATTCCTATCAATTTTTTTATTTTTTATTTTTTATTTTTTACTTTTTTATGCTAGACCATTTTGAATCATATATATATTAGTTGTCATTTATATCCGAGAGTTGCAGGAAATCCAGCATTAAGGCAGGGAAAACCAGGATCTGGTATGGGGCTTGGATACGGCCTTCGGTTTAAGTCTCAGCTAGGTCACTTTCAAGTTGATTATGCCATCAATGCATTTCAACAGAAGACTTTGTATTTCGGCATCAGCAACCTTTCTTCATAAATGACAACAGTAGAAGTTGCAGAATGCTAATAACATTGGTTTAGCGAATTGCACAGAGAGGTGATTTGGGAATAAGATCTCAAGTGGAATGAAGCACAACCTTCTTTACTCCATTAGTACTACACCATCATCATACATTGCGGAAGAATTTGCAAATTCCACAGTTAAAAGCATAGTCCGACAACGACTTATACACACCATTTGCTGGTGAAATTGAAAAGCTCTGGAAATTACTTCATTTTTTTCTAATTTATCATGCACTGAAAGTAACATTCATTATTTAAAGAAGGTTTTCTTTTCTTTTTGAGCATATTGGTACAAAAGTGTCTTATATATGCCAAAACCGGTCCTGTTTTCTCCATTCCAGTACTCCCACTTGCCGTAAATTTTAAGCAGGAATGTGTTAGGGTATTGAACAGAAGAAACTCTATCCCATTGCACAAAGACAATCAGCTATATATAATAATATACAATGTTAATATTCATAATATCTTTATGTTCAAAAAATTTAATATACTTTCATGTGCTAGGTTTTCCCATGTCAATGTGGAGCCAAAAAAACAATCAAGTTCCCGTCTCTCCCTAATATTCATTATCTACCGAAACTAATATGATTACCTAGATAAGATACTAATGTTCCTAGCAAAATTTAAAAGCATTGAATATGCGGTTGAATAAAGCGAAAAATTGTAAATAAAAGCTCAGCACAGTCATTTTAATAAAGTTTACTAAGCAGCTTTATAAGCAAACCAATATCACTCTAACTGAATCCATAACTTGGTAACTGATCCAAACATTTGATGGTTTAAATAAAAATAAAAGACAAAACCTACACAAACATTAAATTGATATTGAAGGATGGAACTTAAACACATGAAAAAGATAGGATAAGAATACGCGTTGAAAACCGGGGGCAAAGAGAAACAGTGAACAAACTACGACATTTGTAACAATAAACACAATACATGGAAAGTCGGAAATACGTAGTTAAAAGAAGCTGCTGTACTGGCTAGTCAGAGAATCTTTCAGATTTGAATATAGATTGTAGAGGGAATATTGCCGAAGCTTTTCTACTTCATACCATGAATTGAGCACGGAAAGATGCTTATCTGTGCCAGAAAAAGCTAGCTGTATCCCAAGGCTGCAATCAACAGTACCCCCTCGGTTCTTACAGCTAGATGTTCTGATGGCACAATCCTGTTCGTTGAGGCAAACAAAAGTAGAATTTCCTGAGCATGACGCACATCCATCTCTCTTCCAAAAGAGGTTCTGCAGCCGACCCTTCTGAAACTCGAGAACCTGCTCATAAGATGTATATGTTTGATTAGAGAAAAAACACATATAACGTTTATGGCAAGGACAATCAAGGGCTAAATTTTATCTCCTTACCAGAGTAAAACTTGTTACAGTGTATGTGCTGTTTGCAACAAAAGCTGGGGGAGACCTTGCAGCATATTTTTGTCCGGCAAATGCCACCATATACCCACCATAATTATCCTGTAAAGCTCATCGGTATGTGAGAATTATCTACATTTCACTTTATGATGCAATCCATATTGCACAGACATGACAAGTTTAGACACAACATTAGAACAAGAATGTGCCAACATGCAAGTTCTTAGAAAAGAAATGACAGCCACAGAATGGATGTACACAGACACACTACACCATATCTCACCATTCATGTCTAACTTGTTCTATTTAAAAAAGACATAACTTATATGTAATTCTCCAAGACGATTCACATTCTCCCTTCACGACGTGTAGATTTATTACTTTAAATGACAAACCTGCATCATGCCAACATTTACCCAACATGCAATTCATCCAAAAGAAAAAGGCAAGACCACGATTTCAAGCAGATTCAGTGTCTTGGACGTTATCTCCTAGGAATATTCGAGAATTGTTACCCCTGAATCGACATGGCTCCTTCATAATGTGACGGCTATTTAGGATTTGATGTGTATAATTAATGGCCAGCAATTCAGAAACCAAAGTCCGGAAATAAGAAACAGAAAACAACTCAAAATAAAATTGTGAATCGATCACCTAAGTAAAAAATATGTTAAATCTAGGATTATTAAGAGGTTCTGGCAATCATTTCATGTTCATAAAATCCTAAAATGAAACAGTTATGGCACCAAACCTAAGCCAGTTAATGGCTCGGATTTTCATCCAAGGACCAAGTATATCCGAGAAACAGCAACAGCAATCTGTGTATTCTCTTTCATTCTTCCTTCTTCTGCATTGACCATTATCATTGATATCATGTTGGCCTTACTAGTTTATCAATTAGTCTTCTTTGAGCAAACTTCAGATTCTAAAAAGTTTTGGGAACTATATAGCAACGGTTCCAAGTTAATGCCAAATAAAGAGGATTTCGACTACTACTGATTGTTTTAAGTTCAATTATTCTCAAAATTATGCCCTCTTGCCCTAATTTTACTCTCCAACAATCCTACCCCAAACTTGAAAATTGAAAATCCCTAAGGTGCTAACACTAAATTACCAACAAACAGAACAAAATCTCTAAATTTGCAACAAATTGATGGATCGATTCATAACAAACAAGTCCTTCACGCTAAATTTCGGACACAGTAATGTAACCTAATAATCAGCAAAAAATCAAATCAGCATCAAATTCTCTCTATCTTACCGGTAAGAAAGTGGAGGTATTGATTGTAAGCAATGAGATATCATCCACTTTAGGTCTAAATAAGGCAAGCTGAGAATTAAGGGAAGAAAGCGAGAGACGACGATCGCAAGGCGATAACTGCTGAGTCTTGTTCAGAAAAAACGAATCTCTTGAAGAAAACGCGATACCGAAAGTGAATCCATCGGATTTCTGGATCCTGGTGTCCGTACACGGCCGATACACCTTGTTCGTATCTCCAGCTTCTGCATCGACGATGATCAAAATCAGCATTATTACCAGGATCTTCATCACCGTCATGATAGAGATGGATTCCGCCATTGTTGGTGGACTTGATCGAATGCGTTACACTTTTGGCTGGGAATCGTTGATGAGTGAAGATGGAGATTTGATGGAATTTCAATGGCACTCAAAATATTTTCAGTGATAAGCTAACGAAGCATTTTACTTCTGGTAAATGGGGAGTCAAGGGCGGTCGGTCGGGTCGGGTCGGTCCGGGTTAAGTGTATAGTATGGATTTGAAGGAATTATTATTATTTTTTTCCGGTTAGTACTAAAAGGGTAAGTTCTACCTCACTCGGAAATATTGTCTTAGATTCTCCGATAATATTTTAGTTATAATTTTTTAAATTTAGGAATATCATATAATATTATTTATTTTAGGAATTTCTTTTTTCGGTCAAATAAAATTTAGTTTTCTTATAAATATGTTAAAATTGATGAAAAAATCGGTGTATGAGAAAGTAGGAAAGAATCCCAAGAAGATTGAGAGTTTAGACTTTTTTCTATTCAAAAGTTGTAATTGCCTATGATTAAATAATAGGTGTTTGATATTTTATTTAGTATAAATTGAAAGATATTAATCCCTAACGTTTACTCAATAAAAAAAAAAAAATAATATCGTTAAACCCATGACATTAATTATTACAAAGCACCATGATGGATCATTTAGTTGGTTGAGCTCTTCATGGGCCGATTGTTAGCTTTCAATGAACCGCCTTTCTGATTGGGCCTTTTGGAAAGAGGAAGAAATAAATTGTTTTGAAAGAAAAACTATTTTGACCTGTTGCATGTTTGACTAAACTCCATGTATAGACTCGGTCAAAAACATTATTAAGTTAATGCATGAATGTCAACGGTATTATAGTAATTAAAACTCGAGTAGGTAAGCACGACGACGACTTAATTGCACTTTTATATTTTCACACTTAATTCTGGTTTTTGCAAATTTTTATTGTCATATTTTTGAAGGCTTTAAGAGTATTTTGTTAAGTGGTCCACGGTTATCCATAGTAGACAGAGACGGCTGATAGAGATAAACCTAATTTTATGAGAGAGAAAGCGTACCAATATCAAACTTCACATGAGGGAATATATCTGCAAGGTCTCAGGTTCAATCCTAGCTCCATAGGCATATCAAGGAGATTGGATGATGATGCATTTCCCTTCATTGAATGGCGCCCCAAAAATAATCAATTAAAACAAACATAATCTACCAAACAAGAACCTTAAAGCACAATTGAAACCAACTAAATACACAGATCTAACACTTCACCCACTTTTCCTTCCAATTTTCACAACCCAAAAAACTTCCAATTTTCACAACCCAAAAAACAAGTACAAAAGTAAATGCATCCACACTTTTATGGACATTCTTATATGTACAATCTACATTTACCACCACAAATCAAACAAAATGATAAAGACCCCCCTCATGCTATTTTCACTACCACTGATTTGCTTATTCATACACCATACAATTACATAGCTTTTATTTTTAAAAGCCAAAAGTACCAATTTGCTCACCTTCTTCACTTGTAATTTTCATTCTCGGATTCTTATATTATATGTCTAATCACTCCTTTTGAATGGGAAGAGTTTGAATTTTCGGGTTTCTTTTATGGGTGGTTGATCCACTCTTCTAAGACTTGCTTATTTCCCCTAATTGCACCAACTCCTTCCTTTTTAATCTCACTTACTTCAAATCTTGACAGTCAATTTTCAACCTGAAAAAAGTAGTTCAATTGGGTTATAAGAGTTAGCTCAATCTGCAAATTGAATACACAAGGACACCAAATATTAGGTAAGCAAGATGCAATGCAATTCAAGGCAACAACCGCATTAATGGTTGTCAGTTGGTTCAACTAGTAAAGATTTGGGTTTAGAGAAAGGACTACCCATCTGTGTAAGTCCTAATTTTTCGAAAAGAATAGGCAACAACTGTATTTAGCGAAGTTGAGACGCCCAAAGGAACTATATCGACTCAGATTCTTTGGTATATAATCTTGGACTTTATTCACACTGACACCACTAAAATACTAATCTACTTGGTGGATTCCATATAATCAGTAATAAATGCAAGATATCTCTAGTACAATAATAATACGAGCGTATCAAAGCAAAATCCCCAACATTTAGAATAGAGTAAGAAAACAAAGCCGATACAATCTCTAGAGAGATCTAAGTTGTGATAGACACTGCCCTAGTGAATTTAATATATGTTTCATTAATAGCATTGTCGATGAGTAGAGACAAAATTTACTTAGTACTTTCTTAATTAAAATTTTTAAAAACACAAGAATAGTACAATATATAAAAGACACAAAAAGGCATTAATGGTAGCCTAAACTTGCCAAAGGGCACTAGGTGCAATGTATACTCAAAAGACAAGCCTTGTAGTATTTTAGAATGACAAATAGAAACATGAAAAAAATTCTTTCAAAATCATTGAAACATTTCAATTAATTTTCATTTAAGTTGTAGTCTCATTCACAATTAAATCAAATCATTCACTTTAAAGGTTTCTGCTATTAAATGAATTAAATTGTAGCAAATGAAACAGTTTCAAAAGTAATCAATTAAAGAAATTCAGTTACAAATGCAATGAATTCCTCATAAATCCAAAATGTTTTTCAATACATGCACTTAATGTATGCCAAATGCTCATAATGAATTGATTTGGCTCCCTAATAACTTGTGAAAAGGATTGAAAATGGAAATTTTGGTTGCTTTTACAGCTCTCACATGTTACTCCACAACAAGAAAACATTACCATATTCAAAGTAACCGGTAAAATAAGGAATACAACTGAGCCACTAACAACATCTTTAATAAAACTGATGATAAAAAAAAATGCGAGATTTAATCTTTTTGAAAATATCTCCACGGTTTCCATCAAATTCAAGTCACATTTAAATGCTAACAAAGCCAAAGCAGTGATAAAATTGACTTTCATCATTTGAACAAGTTTCCAAAAGAGAAGAAAAAAATAATACAGTTTTGCATCATTAATGAGTACAATTATGTTTTTGTAACTTTTTTCAACCTAAACAATAGGACAAAGAAAAATCAGCCAGCAGCACCAACATGGTTGCCAAAGAGGAACATATTATCTTTCAAAACAGTCCATTCAACTCCCTTGACAGCTTATATTATAAAACCCAAATTGCCAGAAACATCCAAAAGAAACAGCATAAAAAAAGGGACATATAGCTACTTGATGGGCATTTTGACAAAAATAATAATAAAATGATATTCAGTAATTATTCTAACTTCCAGACTCCATCAATACCAATCTGCACAAAATTTCAACTAAAGAAAAGAATAATAGCAAAAGGGAAATGAACTCAACTCTGACTTCTTTCAACCTAAAAATTTCCAATTTTCCGGCTACTATATTAATATAAAACTACTTAAATGTCGGCAACCTATTCATCAACAGGACTCAGTTAGTCGAAACAGCAAACTTGAGTTAACTCGTAGCTTATCAACATTCACAACACAAGCAAAACAGAAAGAACTAAGAACTGCAAAAGAATAAGTGCAATTCACTTACCAGAACCACATTTCAATCCTGGAAAATGACCTTATCGCCAATATTCATCAACGGTTCCAAGCAATCCGGTGCAAATTTCCTAGCAAACAAGTAAGAATGCGTAAAATTTGACGTCCTTAGCTGATAAATCAGCTCTGCCGACACTTCAGGCGGGTGATACAAATACGGATGGCCATTAATGGTGCCAGTCCAATTCACTCTTGTTAATGTGTAGTGCGTGCATCCATTTGGATCCTCCATTGACAAAAGAGTAGGAAAATAATGTTCTTCAGGGTAACACTCATCTTCCCTATAACATGGCAATCTGAATTTCTTCCACAATAGACGATCCTTAATAACTAAATGGGCATGTCGCCTAGTCAACACAAAAAACTGAGATCCAAATCTAAATTTCTCAAATGGAACTTCAGGCAACATAGCATACCTCCCTCTCGCCGTATATCGCTTCCAAAGCCTTCGATCTTTAGTAAGTATTTCAATAAAGCTCTTGAACCGAAGTCGAACACCTAACCTACTCAACTCAGACTCCGATTCCGATGGATCTGACGGCGTAGCAAAGAGAGTCCGGTAAACAAATTTAAACGAATGGAGAGGAATACAGTGCTGAGAAATCAAAGCAAAAAACGCATTAGACGGATCATCTAAAATCGCGGTAGCAAGAAGACGGCGCGTGGCGGAGATAAGAGTAGGAGAAGCACGGTGAGTTTTCTTGGCTGTGATTAACCGATTCTCAAAAACACCTTGAGGAGCCGTGATGTTGACAGTAGGATCGGCATGGACGTAGATGTTGTAGAGACGTTCATGGCCAAGGAAAAAGCGTTGCCATAAAGGAGAAAAATGGAGGTCAGAGTTGGTAAGAAAAAGGAAAGCGATCTTGAGCTTTGGATTAGGAGTACTGAGATGAGAAACGGAGGAGGAAGACGAAGCGCGGCGGAGGAGAGAGAGGTCGTCGAGTTCGTCGGAGATGGAGATGGGAATCGGTTGGCGAGGAGGAAGAATTCGAGGGGCGAGAAGGAAGAGAAGAGGGAGAGAAAGGAGAAGAGAAAACCATAACACAAATGGCGAAGAGAACATTGAAGATCGAAGGATTACAGAACAATGTGAACCCAGATTGAAACGAATTGAATGAAAAAACAGAAATCAATTGCGGAAGAATTTTGAGCAAGAGGGGAAAGAAAACGAGGGAAAATTGGGAGGAAAATGCAGTTAGAGGTTAGGGTTAGGGTTAGGGTTAGGTGAAGAGCAGATGATGATGATGGAGCAAGATAACGGACGTTAAGTATTGACGGAGGAAATAGGGGTGCGAATGAAATAAAAATGAGTTAGGGGGTAATAAAAAACATGAAATGAAAGGCTGTGGGAGTAATATAGGAAGGAAAGATAGATTTTGAGGGGAAAATAAAGGAGTATATTGGGTGTAATTTTCTAAATTAATACCCTAATTCTTTATTATTTCTATTTTATATTCCTAGTTAACTCCAACCCAATTACAAGTATAAATTCACTACTTTCGAATACTACTTCAATTTTGGAACTAATACTAATTATGCAAAATGCCAGATTTTTCCAGAGAATGCCCTAATTACCCTTCTTTTCAGTATATATCAAATATTTTCTTACTGAAATTGTCACTCATTTCCTGCTTCGCCTTGCAAATTCATGAATTATATGGTTTTTTGGGAAATCTTTTGAAAATAACAATAATTTGGTCATTAGTTTTAAAAAACGTACTGGATGGATGAGATTTGTAGATTTAATAATACATAAATACCACATGATCACATACAAGTAACCAATTAAATAACCAATCCCCATTATTTTTTCACTGTCATCCATGGCGAAACTATGAAAGTTTTAAGACTAATGTGTCCATGTAATGTCTTCAAAACACAACCTATACATACAACGCGAAAAACCATTACCTGCATAGGTATTTCTTTGATCAATTGTCTAGTACAGGTTTTGAAGGATTTGGGTTGCCTCTTCCGTTTAACTTGGATTTATCCCGATTGGGATTTTACGCATTGGGTGTGCCTTTTAATTCCTGGCTGTTTGTACGCCAATACTTCCCCCTGTTCAGACCAAATTTCGTATGTTAATAAATGGAAATCACAGAGATTGTGTTGCTTTGATAAGGAAACCGATGATCTACCAATAAATGGGGCATCTATAAGATTTACGTGTTTAAAACCCGATGATTTACCATATGAGCATCCAGCTTATTGAAAAGGAAACGAAAATTTATGCACCATGCATTTTTGCCAAAAGTATTCAACAACCTGAGATGGAGATATTCAAGCAATGTATTGTTCGAACATGAGACACATATTTGGTTTATTACTTTTCAGCTTTAGTTTTTGGGTCAAGTGAAGCCAATTAACCCACAAATCTCGAGTTACAGTTTGGGAGCTCCCAATTAAAATTTTTAAAAATGTTTAAACGCAAAATATTGTGGTATGCACTACTGTTCATGTGTAGAGCCCGTTAAAAGTTAGATCAACGTACAAGTGAGAGGGAGTGTTGGAGCATGATATACATGCATCCTGCTTTCACGCAATTTACAAGGTTTGACAAGCAATCTTTATGTAAGTCCTTTTGATGATAGGGACCATCAGGTGCCAGACTGATGACACACTTGAGATAGAGACATATTGGGCTAGGCGTGATTTCCTAATTCATAATAAAAAGGATAAATATGTGTTTGTGTGAGAGAGAGAGAGAGAGATT
>JAYMTB010001765.1:0-10306 GCA_036897585.1 Francoa sonchifolia | reverse complement strand
ACTGAATCCACAATGGACCCATAATACATGTGACTAATATTGTATTGTCTATTAAGATATTAAATTGGTGGTACTCATGATACGCGTAAACTATACTACCTTCCACATGATCGTAATTATTACAGGTCAACTTTCACGTATCATGTTAAATCTATTCTAATTTTAAGTGGTTCAGACTCAACTACATATTTTACATTTAGAGAATTTTAAGAATTATAGAAGTAAAAAACAAAAGGTTCAATCTAGAAACCGAAAAAATTTGAATTGATGCAGAAACCCACAAGTTTTCCATATCCATATTATCAATCAAAAACCGAAGTATAATATTGATGCAATATTCATTGTCATTGAGATCAAAAGCAAAATTTTCGACATAATAATGTTTGTACATGTTAAGTACCATTCAACAAAATGGGGGAAGTACAACATGATCTAAAGATCATCTCGAAAGAGTAATGTTTTATGCTGATGCAAAAAAAATAATAATGTTGTAGTGCTTAACTCGAACTAGCAGACATATCGGTCGCTATTGGGGCGAACCTGTGAGCCACACTTATCTAGAAACTCGGCATAAGGTGAAAAATGATAGAGAAAAAAAAAAAAAAAAAAACTAGTACGGTGTAGGTACATTATACACAATTTGCTAAAAGGAATGCATTTCACAATCGGGTAAAAGGGTGGGTGTAAAAAGAAATCATGATCTGAAAGCAATAATAGATGGGAATTCCTAATTTAATAGACCCGTTTAAACCCTGTATTGATCATCAATCTTTTAGCTGCACCGTAATCCAAATATTTCTAAGCAGCAGCTTGGTTTTGTGATCTATTACGGAGACATGGTGACTTGCGAAGAAGTTAGCTGATGCTTTGAACATCATGATTAGATGGTCAGGTCTTTTAATGCCTCTAATTTACCATTCGGTGGAAAGGAATTTGTATTTATACCACCATCTCGATGATTTGCACTACCATTTTCAGGGTTCTTAGATATCTGGTTGTATATGGAATTGGAAATAGCAGAGCTGCAGCTTCCTTCAAAGTACGTCGAGTGAGGGAAATAGTCTGCACATTGAAATTTCCATCCTACAAGAGAAGCAAACAATACTTACTACCCGAAACATTCACGAATTACAGGTTGTGTAGTCTGAAACAGATCCACAAGTTTCAATTCTATGGATGGATGATAAACAGTCATTTGTTGGTGACCCAACTATTCAAACATGTGTCATGCTATATGACTTCAATATGGGCTTCACCAGCAAAAACTATGGCATATCCTAGGACTGCAGACATGGACTTTGATAAAGTCGCGCTGAATCTGGCAGTTATTTATGTTTGTCGTACTTTCAATTATGTAAACTGTGTGAGGGTAATTTTCGTATTCATGTTCATTGCTCACTGACCTTAATTAAGTAGCAAGAGGTAACTGAACTGCATAAATGCAGTTCAGTTAAAAAAGGGTAGATCACACACACACCCCCGCATATAAATATATAGACACAGACATATATATGTATGTATGTGATCACACACACATAAATAGAAGCAGAACTTACTCAAAGCAGCATCATTGTCAAGGAGAACAGTTCCTAGGAGTTTGTGGACTGAAATACATTCTTTGAGTTTCCATTTGCAGACTGATCCAAGTGCCTCATTTCTGCCATAACAGAACATGCAAAGCTTAAATTTTTTACCTCTTTGTGACATGAAGGATTGAAAAGGAAAGAACTTGATAAAACAAAAAATTGTTACGTTTGAATGACGTTAGCTGAATCTTCAATTAATTTAATAGCCTCAGCTTTCTTGCCAGGTTCCAGAACACACATCATCTCTGCAACTGCAGCTCTATGCATCAAGGAGTCTGCAGCAAGGGAAAGATAGCATGAGAATTCTGTAAATGATGAGGTTCGTACTTCTATTTGCATATAAAACAGATAAGAGTGATAATGACCTTTATGTTTCTCAAGGGAACTTGTGTTTGCCTCAATCAAAGATTTCCCATGCAATTGACTACAAAATTAATTAGGCATTTAGTATGTTATCCATTATGGATCAAATTATACTGTAAAGAAGCAATCAATCATAAAAGACAGTCATTTCCAGGAGAACCTTATTGTTGGACGCTCTGCTTCTAATACCCTGGAAATGAGTTTCTCAGTTTCAGTCACAGGAGCAGGCATTGAGTCAACCTTGTGGAAGAATCTAATCTGAAAACATGAAGCATACAATCAGCACTTGTAAGATGATGTGGTAGTCTGAAAAAGAAACTGCATCTTTCGGTCCAATAATATTATGTACTATACAGACAAAATATGAACCTTTGTAATGGGTAAATGATAAAAACAATATATAAAACGCAAGAAGTTTGATGTCTTATTATACAATTAAACGCTCATTACCAGGCATCGATGCAAATCTGGGTTTTCGGCATCCAACCTTAGCAGTTGCTTTACAGCCTACAAGAAAATAAATATTAATTATATCGATACTAACAAAGACTAACAAAAGAGTGTGTCAAAGTTTTAATTGTGTTCTTGAATTGGTTGCACAAATTCTACCTATCTTGGGAATTGATCTAAAAAATAATAAAAATGAAAAAAAAAAAATGACACTTATGAGTCTTGATGATATATTTCCACAACCAACATTTAAGATGTTGCAGTAAGAAAAAGGCAATGCTGAGTCCATGACTAGAGCATGAAATTACCTGAAAGGCTAGCAATATCTTCTGCTTTCTCATATTTAATTCAAAAGAAAGCAAGTGTGTCTCTAAAGAATCAGGTGAATGCTTCTGAAGCAACTTCGAGTACTTTGTAGCTTCCAGCATTGGATCATCAACCTACAATAAAGGATGTTATCTTATATATAATTCTTTAAGTTTGAGTTTCTCCATTCGAATTTATGGCTTTCAGAAATTTGAACTCAATAGACAAAAACAAACAGGATCCGAAGAGAACCTGCAACAACTTTTCCCCATGTGGATCTGGATCTACAGGTTTGACATTTCGTTTCCCAGACTTGGAGACGGCACTTGCAGTTGATTCTTCAGTTTTTACTTCTGCCTCCTAATAAAATGTAAAAGATTACAATAAGAAATTATTGAAAAAAAAATCCACTGATGCTAAAGTCACAAACTTATTACTTTTTTAGCTCGGGCTTCAGCCTTTCTCTGTTTTTGGCGCAGTTTCTTTTTCTGAGAGGGAAGCAGTTTTGACATTTCATCATCTTCTTCAGTTGTTGACTTTAAAGGAGAATCATACAACTTTATATAGCATCTGCATAACAAAATTCAATATAAAATTACAAGAGCAACTCTAGACCAAAAGGGTCTGCACAGTTGAAAGGCCAACTGATATTATGAACAAGATTGATCAATGACATAGCGTACTACGACCACTGACTTTGATAATATAGAGAGAAAAATTTAAATCATGTGAATGCTTCACCTGATAGCTCCAGCAGCTGCTTTGTGAAAATATGCATGTGAATGCAATCGATCTTGAAATTTAAGCATTTCCAAATAGGTTCGCAGAGTCATTTTTCTTAAACAGTAAGAATGAAAGTCAAATTGGTCTTCCATAATATCTGCATAGTGCTTCTCGACAGCTAAAAATTTCTTCAGAGCCCGTCCAAGCATGCCTTGGCGGAAGTAACTTTCACCAGAAGCAAGTTCATACCTTCCAAATATATGTAACAGATTAAGTAGAGGGGAATTATATAACTTTTACACTGATCAGAACCTGACAGTAAAGACGAACCACATGCACTGCATGTCATGAAGGTTGTTGTGCTGATCCCCTTCTTTTGTGAACAATACTGCAGTTTTTTCTGCCAAAGCCACCTTCACGAAAAAAATACCATAGAAAAGAAAACTATGAGCTACAAAGGAGGCAAGCACTGCAAATCAACGTGTGAAAAATAAAATCTAAATAAAAGATGAAACAGTTTTAAACCTGATCAGCTTGCAGCATCCGCTTGACACAATCACTATTTACATAGCGATCTGCAAGATCCATACACCTGGCTTCTTCTGCCAATGCAGCAGCAGCAGCCAAATCACCGGCATGCTTCAATATCCGACTCTGTTATTAAAAGGCATTGTGTTAATGTCTACAAACAAACTTACAGAATTTTTATTGATTCCTCAAGTTATTATAGAGTTTAGACACAACCCGTAATAAAGTTAATACTAATGATTATTAGTTTCACAGGTCCTTTTTTCCCCTTTTATTTTGAAGACACGAGTATGATGACAGAATATTGGGAAAATGTAACTCAACAGAAACAAGGCATGTATGATGACAGAATATTGGGAAAATGTACCTCAACAGAAACAAGGCATAATTTCCCAAGACAAAGGATGCTGTCAAATTATAGAGTATTTGGAAGTATATGCAAAATTAGCATATGCGTCAAGATTTAGACTATAGGAAATTTGGCACAATATTGATAGTGTCTATCTTTGCAGAGTCTAAACTATTTATATAAACATGACTTAAGTGAAGAGCAACTATTGGTATCAATTTATGCTATATCATGTTCAGCAATATCAAATGACAGTAGGGTGAAGGTGAAACCTGGCAGGTGAATCAGAAATTTATCAGAGTATATATGCACATAAAACTTATACAGAAATATAAGTAGGCAAACCTTGACGGAGTATAAATCAATCACAGTTGGTGTATGTTCTATAGCCTCATTAATTTTAGAGAGAGCCATGTCATATTGGCCCCGTCTGTCATAATGCTGCACCAACACAAAAGTATTTATTTAGCAAATTACAAGAAGAAAACAGAAACCATAATAAGACAACCAGACATCAAAGGAACAGTAGTCAACCTGCGCCAATAAAAACAAAGTCCACAAAAGTGTTGATGGGGGCTCCTTTTCTTCCCTGCATTCAGGGTTGAAGAAATAATAAGTTATGTTGATCAATCAAAGTAATAGCAACACATTGCTGGCTTACACACTGCCTCAAGAAGAAGAAAAAGACAAGAAAATAAAGAATGAGTAATAGCTGCATAGAATATATTGAGTTAATTGATGCTCAAGGTAACAAAATGAGTAAGAACAAAGGTTCTTGTGTAAGTAAGCTACTTGAAAAGTAGCATGACCTACACTATTACAGTATTACTAATTAGGTAATTCAAATTTTAGATATTATATAATTTGTACACAGCACATACACAAGGAAAAGAAAAGAAAGAAACAAAGCACTAACCCAAATTGAAAATGTTCAAACCTTACATATCATAGTATAAGAAGCAAAAGCTTATTTTACCTCGCAGGGTATGCTCCAGTTGTCCTAATTGATTGCTCCAACTCAAGAATGAGTTGCTCCAGAATTTTTGCCTGTATAATAGTCATCAAAGCAAGAACTTAAAAGATCTAATAATCAATATATCCTGCAAGACCATCACAGAGCACTAAAAAATCCATAAAAATCCAATACAATTTTAATAGATCAAGAAAAGTAAACGAACTAACCTTGCCAGGGTGATCATACAGAGGAGAGAGATCGGAGAATAAGGATGGAACTCCCTACACACAACAAAATGAATAATGAAAATTTAGCCACAAATAGTAGACAAACGGTCAGAGCAAGATTGGAACACTTAAGAATACCTTGGTTAACAAAGGCTTAATGTAATTACGTGCAGCTTCTCGAAACTTATCTCCTTGTAGAAAATCTAGGGGTATTCTCTGAAAATATTACATTAGAGAAATAAAAAGCCAGTTCGTTAGGAGTCCCAAAACATGTACAAAGAAATTTGCAGTATGCACAAATATCAAGTGAAGAAAATTAGGAATCTACATTTGACGATATTAAAAGACTAACTGAATCTCTTCTTTCTTCCTTCTTTTAGTGAATTGGCTATATCAAAAACTGGATGATTATGTTAAAACATAAGATCCAATTTACTCATGTTTGATTGCTAAACTCACCGTGCCTTAAAGGAACTTGTTGGAAGTCTTTGTTTGATGAAATTAATCTTTTGCAATAGTCAGTAGGAAGTTCTCACTGGATGTTTGGTTACAATTTTTTTTTTTGAAGTTATTAGTGAGGCCATTGTGTTACCTTAACAGCAGCTGACCAAAGATATTCCTCCCCAAGCGATTTGTACAATGCATCTAATTGATCAACTTCATCAGAAGAATAGCAACCATTATCTGAAGAAAGACCAATACATTTTTGCAGGCCCCCATAATACCTGAAGCACGACATCATAGGAACAAGGAGCTTCAAGACAGTAAAATAGTAAAGATGTTATGATACTACTTCCTGACGTATAAAACAAACATCCAAAAGACAAGTTCAACACACTTCACAAATTAAACTAAATACATTACAAAAAAACATCCTTCAAGTTCAACATTAATAAAGGAATGAAAATCACCTGTAATTGTCAGGATTGATGGAAAGTAATGTCCTGTACAATTTACCACCTTCTTCTAGGTGACCGAGCTTCACTAAAAGAGAAACCTCTTGTTCCTTGTGAGACAATTTATCAACCTACAAAACACCAGCTACAACTGGTCAGCATCTGAATCCCTCGTATTTGAACGAACTTATGAAGAAGCCAAAAAAACATGTATAATAGACACTTACAATTTTTGGCTCTTTCTTGCGCAGTTCATTGAGTGCCCTTTGAAAAAATCCACATTCTTCCATTAAAGAAATCTGGAGCAGAATATTACATATATAATTATCAAATAAATATAACGATTTTACTGATTATAATATTATTTGACACTAGTATAAAAGCCATGAGAAATAGTTATAGCCCCAAAATCCCAATTCTGACAAAGGTAAAAGAAATTGGCAATTTTAACAAACCAAGAATATGGATAAAATAAATCAATAAATTAATTCCAAATCAAGAAAAGAAGCATGCAATGATTTACATTTGCAACAAGTGGCTGCTCTCTAGTCAAGGTTAAATTATCGGTTGCAATGTATAAGAGACATCAACATCCCCTTTAAAATAATTAAGCAGTAATTATGATCCTAGACATCCGGAATCCAAAAAAGTAATAATGATACAAATCTAAGAAAGTGAATTATACATGAAGAAAAAAGCACAGCAAAAATTTTCAGGAAGTTTACATGAAGCATTCAAAACATGAAAAGTTTCTGATGAAACAAGATGTTTATGTCGCACGTCAAAGATATACCTTATACAAAAGCATTTCCCCATGTTCACAACGTTCATTATCAGGAGGATAATCATCTTCTAATGTGCCCTCATACGCTTCCAAAATTTCAATTGCTTTGGCACCACTAATAACCCAAAAAAAAAAAAAGTAATTTAGTTCAAAAAACTGACTGAACACTGTAACTGAGAGATAGAATGTCATTTCCGTTAGTTAAGAAACTAAATTCTATGTTTTAATTTAAGTACATACAGGAACAGTACAAATCTGCAGGCAACCAAGGTACAATAACGTTATCTGACTTATATAATCAAAACATAAATAGTAGCAATTTTAAAGACATGGGATAACATAAAGTAATCACCAACAGAAAAAAACAATAGCAGAGAGACAATCAACATTGTTACCGACAAAAAAATGCATGTACTGGAGGACAATTATAAAGGGTAAATTATAGATATCCTCAAAAGGAATTATAACAGAAATACTGATTCTGTTAGCTGCATAAAGATACGGTCGAAGAAACAATTAAATACAATTGTCCATAGTAAAAAGAAGGTGAGTCCAAAGTTGAAATCATACTTTAAGTTTAAATGATGGGAAACAGCAAAGCCAATCCAGTTCATGCGATGATTTGGTTTCAGAGTCAGGAGTTGTTGTCTTGTTTCGACAAAACCAGTCAAATCCCTCATTTGTGCCTGTAAATGCAAAACGGATCATTAGTTTAAACTAAATCAACCAACAAAAACACCCTCATTTCAAAACAGTGAAAACCCGAATAACAAAATAGAGTTGGAGATAGTTTAAACAGAATGATGAAAGATTCTATAGAACAGCAAAATTCATACCTGTAGAAGTGACAAGTCCCGCAGTATTTCTATGTTGTCTGGATCTATTCTCAACGCATTCCGGTAGCATTTGATTGCCTCTCTGTATTCTCTATCTGACCGATACAGGAGACCGTACACATGCCAGCAAACATGACTTTTGAGGTCATTCTGCATCAATGTATCAAGCCTAATATTAGCCACAATTCAGTGATTTTGGGTTGAACTTTAAAGTGTCAGAAAGAGCATTCTGACCTTCACTCCTTGCCGGACAAGTTCATATGCTTCGGATTTACGGTCCATGCAATTTAGCGTTAAGCCCTTCATAGATAAAGTTTCTGAAACCAGGTGGAAAGAGAAATTTTCCATAAATATATACTTGGCATGCCTCTTTATAAACTATTATACTTGGCATGCCACATTATAAACTAACCATCAAGTGCATGGCCTACAAACTTCAAGGAATGTATTTCCTCAACACTATACTTCACATAACTTGGCCCCCGACCTAAATCTTACTTTTTTGGTTTTTGAATACAAAATTCACATTTAAATCTTTTTGTAATAAATATTACACTAACATATTTTTGATTGAGAGAAGAATATAAAGGAACAGATTAAGTCTCAAACGGCAAGAAAAAAAAGATTTATTTCATTTCATTAGCCACTACTCATGCAGCATTTTCAAGGATATGTATACAACCAAGATGATAAAGAAGCCAAAACAGTAGGAATGTGTTGAAATAATATAAAACCAAACAATTGAAAACATTCAACTTTTAGAAATTAAACTGTCTAAACTAAAAAGTAAGATAGCATACAAAATTTAAATTAGCATAGCATCTAGACAAAAAATTATATAGCATCTGAACAGAAAATTACGTAGCATCATTTATAATTACCTCCATGGTCTGGGAACTTTTTCAATATAGCATCAGCAGCCTTCAGTCCCTTCTTATACTGTTTACTTTCGTATGATTTCTGTGAAAGAGAAAACAAGAAAAGACGATATTCAATTGACAGAAGGGCCTAATAACATATATTTGAAACTTTCTACTCTAGCAGACAATAAATATTATGATACTTCTTTAATTCACACACTTGATCACTGAAGGAACAATATCATTACAGTAATTCTTATAACCCCACAAATAGCTCACATAACGAAATACGATCTACTGAAATGAGTTGATCTATACTGTTCTCGCTACTAAACGACAGGCAAAACCATGTTACTCGAGAGTTTTATATGTTGTTGCATAAGTGCGTCGCATGCGAGCAGTTGTCCCACTACTCTACATTCAGCAATAGGCCTATATACCATTCCCCAGCCAGTTAGCCAAACCCATAGTAAGAGCTCCCTATACAACACTTTGAAACCAATGTACAAGTGACCAATGGCTCCCTGAGGTGAAGTTAGAGACAGTAACACAATAAAAGTGATTCAGCTCTAGAGCACATGGTTTCACTTTTGACACACATTCGTTGATTATTATTAACTATAACTGTGACTCTTTGACATTAAGGCTGAGTGTTTAAGTTGCTGTTCTATTCTATGTGTTTATTTGTATATTTGTTCTTTTAATATAGTCCCATTCATCCCGAAGATATCTTGTTTTATCTGTACTAATGATACTTATTCTGGAAATGTATTGTTGTACTTCGTTACTTGGACAGCTCAAAAGTACTGAAATTCAATAAAAAAACCTTTTGGTTGCTTATGTTGCAGCTCAGGAAAAACTTCCAACAATGTCATTATGAAGCACTGCCTAAACATAAACAGAACTAACTAATACCATCATTAATTAGCTGCAACACATATTAAAACTCTAACTTTCATTTCCACTATTGAAACCTAGAAAAAGACACACAACCTCACATGTGCCAAAATTTGCCCCTATAAGGAAGCCATTCAAAATACTCTTCGTACTTTCTCTCATGTATGCTAAAGACTAACTGGCATCCACACAGCCAAGCATTTAAAGCCACTTCACAGTTCCAGATTCAACAAAAAATAGTCGAAATAAACTTCCAATCTTCAAACACTTAATTCTGAAAAACCTGCTCAATAAACTAATTCAAACACACTATAACTAATACATCCCTCCAGAATTCAAACCTTTAAACTCCATTGAATCACTGAACTTACGATTCATTCTAACATCACCGATTTCTCACAACCAAACATTAAGTAACAAAAATAAAACATTAAAACTAAACCGATTCAAATTACGATCTCAAATTAACTCATTTCGCAACGAAAAAAAGAGATTCAAAGCTTACAACAATGAGCTTAAAGAGATTAGCCTCTTTAGGAGGTAAAG
>JAYMTB010001764.1:0-10308 GCA_036897585.1 Francoa sonchifolia | reverse complement strand
AACAAAGCTGGAACTTGTTGTGACTTTACTACAACCCCATTTAGGGTTACCAAAATCATCAACAAAAACCATTTGAACTTATGATTATAAGCCATAGCTATGAAGATTGAAGATTGAATGATGAAGTTGTGTGTGTACTTTTTGTGCATATATATAAAGGGTATTTTGAAAGAGATTGATGGACCTGGTCCAACACGTGGCATTTGCACCAAGCCAATCACTCGTTGGCACATAGTCATGTGGTCCCACAATAATCATAGATTATGATTTTTGTAATATGGCAAAACGTGATTAGTTTGGTACAAATAGCAGGTGTTGGACTGAGTTCTTATAGGAAATCATTTTGAAACGGCCAAGTATGTAATCAAGTTCCATGAAATGTTGCTTTTTAGAATGCTTTATAAGGTATGTTTGGCATGATTGTTCTTCTTATCTTGATCATCATCACCACCCTCTTACATGCATGATTTTAGTCCAAAACCGACAATTTTGGATTGTCTCACTTGTGTACATTGTCAATCAAGTATTTGGAATAACAAATAAGTACAAGATTACCATATGAAAATGGTTAGTACAAAGAACATAATAACGTTGCACATCAACATAGGAAGATTGGTAAATTAAATCTTTTGTTATCTAGACGGATCTCTAGGATAAACAATTTCTTCAATACCATATTTGACATTTGTAAACTGTTATTATCTTCTTTTATCCAAAAGTTTAGCCTTTACTAAATCATAATGATAAATTTGAATATTCACGACTATACATCCGGACGTCCATGAGTTCGGAGGGAGTACTATCTACTTTATATAATATATAAGAATTAGAAATTGGTCATTTGGATCAGCTTCTAGTTGGGCCATTTCAAGCTTAATTGGGCCTTGTATTTACTCATTTTGTCTTTCTTTGATCCATTCAGCCCATTGATAAACCTTAGTTGCAAATGTAATGTTGGCCCATTTCTTCATTCCCCAAGCCCAGTGATAATTGCCCAAGCCCAAAAAGCCACCCAAAGTCGCCATAATCAAAAGTCAAACTCCCTAGTCAATGGTCAAATGTCCTGGTCAACATAAAGTCGGCCTGGAACACCACAGACATCCTGATCCATCATTAACGCCTAGTTCTATTAGGAAGTTGGACAGAGCGTTACAACAGGAACGCATTGTTCAGTTTGTAGGGAACACTAAAGGGGTATTTGACATGGCGACTTGAGAAAATGAGTACGTTTGAGGAGACAGTGTGACGCCCCAGATGTAGGAGAGTCGCTCTATCACCCTAAACTCGTTGTATTTCGAATGAACCTTTAGAGGTGTATGTAGATATGATCCTAGAATTTCTAAGTACGCAACAGAGCACGCCAACACTAGGACATCTGTGTGTCACGTAGTCTCCATGTAACATGAATGCCCTGAGATTTCTGGGGCGAACACATGGCAGGCAGGACATGGCTCAAAATACCAACTACAAGTATGGCTCAAAATACCAACTCCACTATTGAGGAAGGCTCCAAATACCAACTATAGTCAGAGTATGGCTCGAGATACCAACTACAGACAAAATAACAACTATAAATAACTCACTATTTATCAGTAAAGAAAAATTAATTTTTTATTGAAAGATCAGTAATACAAAGGAGAGACATTTTTACACCTGAGAGATTACAATCACCTACCCTAAAATACAAGAGTCATATAGAGACTTAAGGGATCAGTCAAGCATACATCTCTAGGAGAGCTGTTACTCGCAGTTCTACTCAGAATACAACCGGTCTTTTTCTCTCACCCCTATCGTCCATATTATTCATGTGACTCGAAACGAATCAGTACATCTCATTTCATCCCGATAAGACTCGCACCCGCAGAAATCTACTGGTTACCAACAAAAGTTTTGGGTCATGTCCCAATCTTTTTAATTCTTTTAAATTGTTATCAGAAATCACCTGATTTCAACGGAATTTGAATATAAAATTATAATACGTGGACAATTTTCATTTCGGTCATTAGACTAACTTGTTAGGTCTGGTCAAGATAGTGTTACACAGAGTAATGTAACACAGTTTGAAACACCTTTGGATAAGCGCATAAACAGTGCTGAAAATAAATAACACATAGAGATGTTCACGCAGTTCAATGATAAAACATCTACGTCTGCGGGGTCATGCCCAAAAATTAAAGGTTTGACTATAATAAAGTTTTACAAACACCAATACGATCTAACACAGATTGGACTCCCTCCTAATACTATCGCCAAGGTTGAAAAACACTTATTGTGAAACCAGAAACAAGCACCCCTTGCTTCCTACACCTTCATCCCAAAGGTAAAACAGCTTCTCTCCCGAAAAGCTTGATGAACATCAAAAGGCTGCAAGCTCCCCTTGCTTCCTACACCTTCCTCCCGAAGGTAAAACAGCTTATCTCGAAAAGCTTGATGAACATCAAATGTTGCAAGCTCCCCTTGCTTCCCACATTTTCCTCCCGAAGGTAAAACAACTTCTCTCCCGAAAAGCTTAATGAATATCAAAAGGTTCCACCAAAGATATCGTTCCTTCTTGAACAAAAATGTTGCACGATAACAATCCAAGAGAAGGAATATCGCGCTAAAAGATACTCGTTTAAACTCCACCCAATGACCACAATAATCAGCGTTGTTCGATCAATGAAACATTCCCATAATATATGGAAAAGTTTAGCCAATAAAATCTTCAATCAAATATATCCATAATAGGAAATTATACCTAAATAGTCTCAATAAAATCTTTGCTCAAATAAGGAAACAATTATATTATAATATCTCGTGATTGTTGCAGATATTATATTCAAATATCTCACGGATATTTGTTGCTAATAATATATAAGAATATCTTTTGGGAAAACACTTTCAAAATTGCCAACATGTGTAACACAAACAAAGTGTTACACTCCACTGTTCTAACATAACCGTTTAAAGATCCAATCTTCTTAATCAATTAGTAATACCTAGCATAATAGACAATACTAATATTTACTTATATAATAACATAAGATAATATTGAAAAAAAGAAAAGCCGAAAAATAATTCATGATTTTGTTGCATTTTAGTGCATATATCTTCAACGAATCATTATAATTTTTATAAATTTCACAGAGGTTATGACGTGGCAGCACACTCGCATTTGATTGGGCCACGTGGACGCTGAATATGTGTGTGTATGTGCTGCATGCACTAGAAATATTGAAAAGCTATACGAATTGGCAGACATCATATCTTGGAAGCTCTTATCTTCCTATTTTTACCATTATAAGTATTATTATTATAATTTGACTATAAATGTGATATTACTTCTCTATTTTATGACTTTTATCACATCCACTATAGAAAATCTCTTAGTAATTCCTTTCATTTCAATTAGACTATGGTCGCATTCACTAATATTCGATCCTAGTAGCCATTTGTTCGTTTTCTAAATCATTAATAAGGTTTGTAATGTTCCCATTTTGTTTTTACAGTTTCAATTAAACGATTGATATAATCAAATTTTATTCAATTATTTATAGCGACTCGGATCCTTATATTATTGGATATTAGCTTTTATATTCACTGATACAATATCAAATACTAGTCTAAGTTAGTAAATTTATCTCTTACACGAGATATTGTAATTTACTTTTAGTGGTATGAAATTCATATTTAGTGATGATATTTTTTTCAGCATTGAGTGTGACAATTGTGTTTGCTTTCAAGACATGTTCAGATATAAACGATTTTATCACACTACTGCAATTCGAACAAGTACTGACTTGTCACAAATTTGAAAATGCCATAATTTATGTATATATTATTGATTAATTAGTTTATAAAATTAATAAGGAAGTTTAATCCTAGCTACTCTTTTTCTCTTTTTTCTTTAGGATTTAAGAGAGATTTATTAATTTAGGAGGGATTAATATTTTATGAAAAAGTCAAGCGTTTAATTTACAGTGATACAAGAGATTTAATATATTTTACATTTTAAATGAAAAGAGATTTATTAGTCAATTTCAATATATTTTGCTATATTAGTTATTTTGAATTCCTGCAATATATTAAAAAAGAAAAATTATTATTGATTTTAGAGGCTTTAGTTTTCCTAATTTCCAAATTTCCAAATTTTTGGATATGGCATCTTAGTTAGTGATGGTTTTAACCTCTGATATGATTGCAGAGTTGCAGAGATTGAAGGCATATGACTTGGACTATTTCTTGGTTGAGATAAAAGGTAGAAAAATTAAGATTCGAATGTTCGTCCAACTCAACTACAAGAAAGAAATTTGATTCATAAGTTGAATAGGAAAAGAAAGCTTTTACCAACTTTACAAATGCAGGTGGCATTGGATTATTGGTGTGTCGGCTGCCCCTCCCTTTCTTTAAGGATCCTACTTTCTCCTTATATTCCCGGGACCAAGGACATCAAACACTTGGGTTCTGGATCGGATATCAACACCCTTGTAATTTATCATAATAGCGCATTTTTAACAGTTTTAATGCCATAAAACATAAAACATAAAACATATGATGTTGGAGTAATATGTTGTATTTTGTGTGTTCTTTCTTCCTTTGGATAGGTCTCTAGTAAGTGGAGTGTGCCATATGATAGACTATTTGAAAAACTTGTTGTTAGACAGTCAAAATTGATGATAATTATTATAACAAAAATGAGAAAATAAAGTGCAAATCTTTGTGTGTAAAGGCAATGGTCAATGCATATTTAACCCATACCATTAACATAAATGTTGTTTTATGTTTTAAGCTGACAAAGTGTTTTGACTTTCTTGTCAGAGAGAATGTTAACATACAAAAACGAGGCTCCACTCTACTCTAATTGAATTTTTAGAACAAAGTGGTACTTAGACCCAGCTTACACATGCAAGACCACTAAAATCTAGAAGGCACAAAAGGATTGACATCCTAAAGAGAGTTGAGAGAGAGAAGTGGAAAAGGGGCACCAAACTAGTGGAAAGAATGAAGCACTCACTGTGGATGACTAATGGGGCTATGACCCACTCTTAAGAGATGACTCATTAAGGCCCATGGTACGTGGAACCATCAATGGTGGTGGATGAGAGAGAGAGAGTCTTATAGCTTAAAAATGATAACATCAAATTTGGTGGGGTCATTCCACTACTGCTGAGTCAACTTCAAATGGATCTTTGCTTAGATCATCTCCAACATTTTTTCATTATAAATATTAGGCCAAACCCATTTGGAAATTTGTGTGTAAATCACATAGGAAAGTTATATTTATAGTTTTATAAGGGGAGAGAGAATGAAGGAAAAGGAAGAGAGGGTTAATGGTGAAAGGCAAAGGAGATTTAGAAATAGTTCCATTTGTGAGGGTTTGGATGATGTTTGTGTTGATTGGAGAGGTAGAGCTTGTAAGGATGACAAACATGGTGGAATGTCTTCTGCTGCTTTTGTTCTTGGTCTCTCTCTCTCTCTCTCTCTTGTCTTTTGTCTATCTCTTCATCTATGTTTATCACTTTAAAGTTAGACAATACGTATTCGAGAATTTACTCCTGAAATTTTGGTAATATTTGATAATAGTCTCTCCGCTTAAACTATTGACCAAAATCTTTTGCTATTTAGCCATA
The DNA here is from genome assembly GCA_036897585.1 of Francoa sonchifolia. Classification (NCBI taxonomy): domain Eukaryota; kingdom Viridiplantae; phylum Streptophyta; class Magnoliopsida; order Geraniales; family Francoaceae; genus Francoa; species Francoa sonchifolia. Next base: position 4,699 of record JAYMTB010001764.1, on the reverse strand, counting down.
CAAAACTCAATGTCAAAGGTGCAAATTGTGGATATTAGTTGATCAACTAGTACAAGCCTTTTAGCGTGGTACCAAGGGACCTAACCGTGAAAAAAAAATGTAGATTTGAGTCATTACCAATGATATGAAAACTGACTAGTTATTATCTAGTAATCCATATGAAAACTTTAACAATATGTAGTTGAAAGTCTTATATCAGGTCTCTTTTTCATCTTCATGATACATTGTTATTTGTTATCGGTTTTGATATATATATATATATATCCAGAGAAAGAGAAAGGAGTAGTATATAACATTCGATGATTGATGATTTTTCAGGTCTCCAAGCATTTGAGATGGTGGCAATAGCAGCAGTTGGAAACAATCTAATAACATATGTATTCAATGAAATGCATTTCCCTTTATCAAAATCAGCAAACATAGTGACAAACTTTATAGGAACTGTTTTCCTTCTTTCCCTCCTTGGCGGGTTCCTCTCAGATTCCTATCTTGGCAGTCTTTGGACCATGCTCATCTTTGGCTTTGTAGAACTCTCAGTAAGTCTTTTTTCTGACAACTTAACCAAAATCCTGTTTCAGGATCTCAAATTACGCAAAACAATCTCTCAGAATCAACTCTAACATTATTAACTTACAGGGTTTCATTTTACTATCAATTCAAGCCCGTCTACCACAACTCAGGCCACCACCTTGCAACATGGTGGCCGACGGTGGCAAATGTCTAGTCGCGAAAGGCTATGAAGCTATGATCTTCTTTCTAGCACTTAATTTGGTTGCTTTAGGAAGTGGGTGTTTGAAACCTAACATAATTTCTCACGGGGCTGATCAATTTAGAAAGGAAGATTCAAGGAAACTTTCGAGTTATTTCAATGCTGCATATTTTGCATTTTGTTCAGGAGAACTTGTTGCATTGACTGTATTGGTTTGGGTCCAAACTCATTCGGGAATGGATGTTGGTTTCGGAGTTTCAGCTGCTGCCATGGGTATGGGTTTGATGAGCTTGATTTGTGGAACTTGTGTTTACAGGAACAAACCACCTAGAGGAAGTATTTTCACTCCTATTGCTCAAGTAAGTTTCACTCTTTTTGGTTGCCTTTTCTCTTTTTGTGTTAGTGACCCTTTTGAGTACTTTAGAAGCATTATAACCTTTGTTTCCTTATTTTTGCTGAAGAATCATGTCTTTACAATTTGAACCATCCTATGCTAAAAACTACCTACAGTTTTCAAAATCTTATGGTTCTACGGTTCTACTTGATAGTACTACAATGCCCTTTACGACACCACAGTCAAACCCTTTAATTGTTTGAGTTCAGCTTAGGTTGAATTTGTGTGACTTTGACTCATTGGACTTTTTCGAGTTTAGTAAGTCTAAGTTTGACATTGACCCATTGAACTTGAGCTCGACTTATTTGCTATGTAAGTTCAATTTAGATATTGAACGAGATAGCATAATAGTCCGGTAAAAAAAGTGACAAGCTGACTTGTTCACTCGAATCTGGTAAAGATCAACACAAGTTGACATGTCACAATACTTTATAATAATAAAACGATTTTAATATTATTTGTACAAGCTTTATTAAACATAAACTTGTAGTGAGTTTGATGATTCATTATACTTTTTAACATTAATTTAATGTACCTGCCCAAAATGGAAGATTTGTCTGTCTCTCATCACCATTGCGATATCTTTAATCCATCTTTTTCATAGTGAAAACACCTCAGATGTTTATTTAATTCGAGTCAATGTTTGAGAATCAATTTTTCTTTCCATCCAAACAGGTCTTCTTTGCTGCAATTACTAAGAGAAAGCAAATCTGTCCAACAAATTCAGAGATGCTTCATGGCAACCAAGATCGTGTGCCAAACCGTGTTTTAGCCACCTCACCTGCCACCAGCCATCTCCTGCATACCGAAAAGTTTAGGTGGGTTAGACAAAAATAAATAATAATCCATGAAAATCACAATGGATTCGGGTTTCTGAAAATAAGTAACGATTTTTAATTGACTGGCAGGTTTCTTGATAAAGCCTGCATAAAAGTACAAGATGAAGCTCAAATGAGTGAGAGTCCATGGAGATTATGTACAGTGGCACAAGTCGAGCAAGTGAAGATAATTATCTCAGTTATTCCTATATTTTCATGCACAATCATCTTCAATACCATTTTAGCACAGCTGCAAACATTTTCAGTTGAACAAGGAAGTGCAATGAATACCCAGATCACGAAACGGTTCCAAATTCCACCGGCTTCACTTCAGTCTATACCTTACATTATGCTCATATTTCTAGTCCCTCTCTATGAGACTGTCTTTGTTCCAATGGCGCGGAAAGTGACGCCAAAGGATTCGGGGATATCACCTCTCCAACGGGTTGGAATAGGGTTGTTTATTGCAACATTTTCCATGGTTTCAGCTGCATTGGTAGAGAGAAAGAGAAGATACTCAGCGTTACAAGATAATCACACTCTCTCCATCTTTTGGATTGCCCCGCAGTTTCTCATCTTTGGCTTGTCAGAGATGTTCACTGCGGTCGGACTAATAGAGTTCTTTTACAAGCAATCCTTGGAAGGGATGCAATCCTTTCTTACTGCTATGACTTACTGTTCATACTCCTTTGGGTTCTACTTGAGTTCCATCCTTGTTTCTCTAGTAAACAAAATTACATCAGGTTCTTCTGGTGGTGGATGGCTTAGGGACAATGACCTAAACAAGGATAGATTGGACCTTTTCTATTGGTTATTAGCTGCCCTTAGCCTAATCAATTTCTTCAATTATCTTTTATGTTCTAGGTGGTATTCTTATAATCCATCTCTAGCACCTACTGTACCAGATTCGTCTCATGGAGAAGATTTGGAAAACAATAGCATCAACTCTTCAAAGCACATTGGAGAAGACAGATAGTATATTAGTAACATTGTGTCAAATGAATTTTTGAGGTTCGATTCTTAGTTTTGTGGGTGTTAGTTGATTCAGTTTGTAAAGTCTATTAGCATTGTACTAGATACTTGAACTTGAATCCCAATATCATCTAGGATGGAGGTTACAGGGGAATAATTGAAAAAGGTTGTAAGATCTCATCCCATGGGCAAGGAGATTCAATGAACTCTCCTAGTTCTCCTCCTTTTCCTCGTATTAGTGACTTTTCTATGATCATGTATAAAGAAGGGTTCTTCTCACTTATCTTTTTGGTGGAAAAAGGAAAATTTATGGGTGGGGTTGTTCATTCTACTTTATATAAAAGAAGATTAGTATTTGTAAAGCATATATAATAATCTATGATTATGTGATTTATATATGGCACATATTAATCACCATCACAGAGAAACATGTCCCATACATGTTTTTGTTGAAGGCTGGAGTTCGGCCATCCATCCATTGTTAACCACTACTGGCTCTTTTAGCAAGATTCTCATCATCATTTCTATTCCCTAGTTGATAAAGGACAAAATGGTCCCCATGTGCAACAATCTTTAACAACATGTTTGGTACTATAAATCAAGGACTAAATCACCCTTTAAACGCTATCTGGTCTCCTGTAGATTGTCCTTAAAAGGCAGAGAATAATGGCCATGACTCATGACAGAACCAGATTCCCAAATTTATTGTCCTCTATTACCAGAATACTAGTCATCCATACACAGTAATCACATGATGTGGGACTCCTAAAAGATATCACAATGGTCCTAGCACAATGAATTTACAGAGATTTTAATGGTTCAATACTTTGGCTCAAAAGCGTAAATTATGCATACAGAACACACTTCTTTCTAGTGACCACACAGGTAAGGTGCTTCTAACACTTTCTGTATTTCAGATTTTGTTGGATAGCATGATTAAAGGATCTTGAGTAAAATGACTGCTCGTTTTACTGGATATGATGACTTTCAAATTATGCCTTTTATAAGCCACAATCAAGATGCCTCACACTGGAACTAATTCCACAATATAAAGTGGGAAGAGTAATATGGTCGAGTGGGGCATGTGAAAAACCTACGATTATGTACAGTTAAGAAATTTGTGATTGCTCTTGGGGCATAATCCACTATACTCATACTTCCTAACAACTATGATAGTCTGCCACATAATAGCCATACTTGCACATGGGATGAATAAAGTTCAAGATCTACATGTTAGTCTGCCATGTAAGATTGATATCATATATTATCGGTAGGATCTACTCAAAGATAACTAGCAAAATTTTTGGGCTCCTTTTACTCCAACATAAACTCAAGACCTACCCAACAATGTAAGCCTAGAAATCAAAACTATAAAAAATATGTACGAACGAAAATAGTTAAATCTAAAGAACCAAACATATGCTAATAAACTCTTGAATAATAAACCTCAAAATGACAACAAAAAAGTAATAGTAATCAATAGCCAATCATCAAAAATAAATTCAACCAATAAGAGGAAGCACAACACCAAATTTTATGTTAAAACCTCCTCAAATCATTGATTAATGAGAACAAAATGAAACAATAAATGAATCTTTAACCTGGTGCCAGATATAGAAGCCAATATAAGATCCCCTTAAGTCGTTCATATGTCTAGGCATTTCAAAGTTACCAGTAACTTGATATTCTGATAAATTCCTTCTAATTTCAACTCCATCTCAGGATTCAATTTTTCGCTGTCCAGCAAATTCAAACTAAATGGAGAGTATGAATGTTAATCACCAAAGTGTAGCCTTAAGCATACAG
>JAYMTB010001763.1:0-10310 GCA_036897585.1 Francoa sonchifolia | reverse complement strand
TTTTGATCCTGAAAAAGAACCAGTTGACAGAACAAGTGAAAAGGACGCTGTTTGTGCGTCTTACTGATTGTATTGACCGATAGCTGCCAACCTTGTAATATCTTAATTTGGCTATGAAACTTTTATGATCAGTACTAGTGTCAGTGAAAATGATATTTTTACAGAAGTCTATGAGAATCCTTCCTTTTTTATTGCTAGATTAATATTCTTGCCAACCGGGGGGTTGGAAGAGTGGGTGTGTGAGGAGTGGGAAATTAATTGTAGGATATGCTCAGACCCCATTCATCCATTCAGGTAAACTGGTAAATTCCTGCAGACTAGTTCTTTTGAGTAGAGTCAAGGAATCAAGGTTGAAAGCGCCTATTTATGTTTATGGTCTTTGCCAACTTTCTTATTCCCATGAAATAACATGTACCCCATATCTTTGCAATTTCTTGATTTATCTATTATTAGGTGTCAAATGTTGATAACATGTTACCAGTTATGCAAGTTAAGATGATGCACAAATGATTGTAGAGGGTGGTTGGAAAAGTGGATGTGGTAAAGAAGTGTTGAGCAAGCAAAATTATTATATTCCATTGCATGACAGCGGGTAAGTTATGAGGGTTGATTCATTGTAAATCTATAATTATTTTCTTAGGTGCATGTTGTATGACACTGTATGATGCTTTCATTGCTGTTCCTCTCGTATGTTTATGCAGATAGCTTCTTTACTTCCCACCAACAGAACAGATTCAATGAACGAGCTGGCAAGAAGGGATACCACCCTAAATAAGTGTTTATTGCCCATCAATGGGGCCCATTTATTTTTAATTTTTAATTTTTAATTTTTTAGAAGATGACAACTAACCAGAAAAAGACCACTGTATTAAAGAATTGGAGTTGGTGACTGGAATGGTGTGAATAGTATTTTGACTTCATTATGGTATATAAAATTTATAGTATATTCTTGGTGCATGGCAGTGTGCTTAGGGAGTCCCAGTTGCGTACACCATTTGTCATTAAAATTGAAATGAAGGGCAAATATGAGATTTTACTCAACTTTAATACCAAGTAAGAAAGTGACACATGTACAAATAATATAAAATGAATAAAAAAATAATTTAAACCAAGATTAACTTAGTGGAAAAGTAAAATTGTAATTGTATAATTGTCGTAACCGTCCACAGATTGAGTTGTCACTTTCACACTGTATACGTAATCATTATACACTGTGCACGTAACGTTACTGTTCACAATTATTCTTTGATGTGACATGTGTGATCAGTGAGTAGTAACCGTATACAGATCGAATTATAATTTTCACACTGTATACGTAACTATTATACATTGTGCACGTAATGTTACTGTTCACAACTATACATTGATGTGACATCTATCGTTAAGTGACCAATGTGCAGGTTACAATCGGTTAAGTAGATGTTTACAACTGAATCAGTGAACGGTTACAACTCACTCAATCAGTGAGTTGTAACCGTCTAATGATGGAGTTGTAAACTTCACACTACAGCCGTAACGCAAACACACTCTGCAAATAACGTTATTGTTCCTTGATGTGACATGTGTGGTCAGTGAGTTGAAACCGTCCACTGATCAAGTTGTAACCTTCACAATGTGGTCGTAACTCAATCACACTGTGCAAGTAACGTTCTTGTTCACTACTGTTCCTTGGTGTGACATGTCATTATGTGAACAGTGTGTGGGTTACGACCGGTTAAGTGGATGTTTACGCCTGAATCAGTGGACTGTTACCATTCACTGACAACAACTGTCAAATCAAGGAACAATAGTAAACAAAACGTTACTTGCACAGTGTGGTTGAGTCACGTATACAGTGTGAAGGTTACAACCCGATCAACGTAAGGTTACAATTCACTGAATCAGTTTGTTTAGCCACACATTAACATTTTAATTTGGCATTCATTTTCCAATTTTGATGTTATTTAATTTTTGGCTTAAATGCATTTTTGGTATTTGAACTTTTTGTCGATTGTCAAGTTAGTGCGTAAACTTTTTTTGTGACAGTTTAGTACCTAAACTTACAAAAGTTGGCAATTTAAGTTTTTCCGTCATTAGTCAACTCTGAACCACCATATTTTGACACGTGTCACTGTCATCCGAACAAAATTTATATGGTATGGAACCGGGTCGGACTGGTCAAAATTGGGTCAAAATTTAAAGGTTTTTGCAGCACTCGTTCTTCACTTTTCAATTCGATTCTTCTTGTTCTTATTTTTGCTTTCCATTTCGAAAATCATCTCCCATCTTGTTCTTGTTCTTGTTCTTGTTCTTCGTTTCAATCTATTTCGAAAATCATCAACCAATTTCGAAAATCATCTCCAATCTTGTTCTTTTTCTTCGTTTCAGCCCATTTCGAAAGTTATCTTCAAGTGTTTGTTCGTGGTGATCTGGTAGTAAATGTTAGTTTTCACAAATCTTCTTGTCTTTCGATTCTATCGGGTAGGGTTTGGCTGTGTTATTGGAAAAGCTTGGTGGGTGATTTTACACTACGGGGAAAATTTTGAGAAGGATGATGGAAAGACGTATGTCGGGGGTCAAAATATAGCATTTCCATATGATGATCTAGAAAAGTGGAGTTTGCAGGAAATAACATGGTGTTGTATGGAAGTACATATAAATGACTTCAAAAGTATCTATTATATGAGACCGAAAAAAAGAAGAAACAAGGAAGCAAATGAGGTTAACAAGAATGGGAGTAAAAAAAAAGTCTAAGCTGAAGACTACCAATGCAACTACTTGAAAGAATCTAACTGAAGCAAGCAGCAGTATAAGGGTACCAATACTTTGTGCACTTTTTTGTTTCGTTGCATTATTCACACTAGTAAATAAATAAATGTGGACTTATCTATACTTGATTCATTTGCAGAACAAGAAAATGGGAAGCTGGTGAAACTTTTATGGGTTTTCTAGTATCCCAAACTAATGAAGGTGGGAGTGCACTGACAAAAAGAACAAGGACTAGGAGTCAAACAAAGATTTAGTGTTAAAATTGTTGTGTTTTGCAACATATAGGATATAAGATATAATTTTTTTGATATATACATTTTAAATGAGTATCTTTAAGAGAGCATATTTTGCTAGTGAAGAATTGGAGTTTTTGGATATTTTGCTAAGTTTTTTGATACATATTAACATATATGATATTACATGGTGGTTTTGGATATTGTTTCAATCACTAGCATTGTTTATATATGCACTCAAATTAAAATATAGTTTTTGGATACATTTTAAGATATAGGCGTCATGCCCACGGTTACTGGGCAGCAACTGTGGTGTCGCGACGCCCAAGGTGTGGCGCTGCGGCGCCATGCCCACTGTCCGTGGCTGCCCTTTGTGGTGTTGTGGTGTTGTAGTTCCTTGCCCACTCGGTTTTATTTATTTTATTTTATTCAATTATCTTTGGAACTGAACCCTTCTCCCGCCCCCCAACTCACTCAAATCCCGACATTATTATTGTTATTCTCACCTTGCCCTTTTATTGGATAAATGGATTCATGTTTTATTACCTTTCATTTTTTTGTAGTCCTAGTTTTGGATTCTGGTATGATTAAGCACAAAGATGATACCATGTCATCTGAAAGATTACATTCAAATTAAAACCGAATTAAAAGATTACATTGACGGAATTCGACAATTCAACATACATAAATCTTTCAGTACCATTGAACATACCGCACAAAACTACATTTTACACATATTTTTCATTGACACAATTTTATGCAACATGCTATAATTTAATGAACCTAATTACACAAATCAAGTTCCTTTCAATGAACATATTTCAATTCTTCGATACTAACATGTAAACGATGATCAACAATAAACAAATCACTATCGCACACATTCCCAATCCAATCTAGGTAGTCTTCTCACGCTTTGTTTTGTTACATAATTCATTTTCAAGTGTTTTCATGATATTCAATAAACCAGGTATGATTTCCTGACCACGATAACAAAATGATGGATCATACCAAACGAAGAAGCCACATTGTCCATCATGAACAGACCGACAACAACTCAAAAATCTTCTCCCTGAGTTCGATGAAGTCCAGGAAGTCATCAGTTTCGCGTACCTGTCACAATAGCAGTAACAAATTCCTTCATTTTCCTTTGTAGACCAATTTTTCTTCCTTCCACTTATGCTATGAACACTTGAAGATGACATCTCTACTTTTGTCATCGAAAGCTTTTCGATTTTAAAAGAAGTTTGAAAGAGAATGGACCAAAACGAAGAATGAATCGTTTTCGAAATTGAAGAATAAGGTCACTAGATCACCACAAACAAGAATAAAATTTATTTTCGAAATTGAAGAACAAGATGAATGAACAACAAAGAATCGAGAATGAAACCCTAACCCGATAGAATCGAAAGACAAGAAGATTTGTGAAAAATAACCTTTACTACCAGATCACCACGAACGAACACTTGAAGATGATTTTCGATATGGAGTGAAATGAAGAACAAGAACGAGATGGAAGATGATTTTCGAAATGGAAAGCAAGAACAAGAACAAGAGGAATCGAATTGAAAATTGAAGAACGAGTGCTACAAAAACCTTTGAATTTTGACCCAATTTTGACCCGCCCTACCCGATTCTATATCCACATAATTTTGACCCATCCGACCCGGTTCCATACCATATAATTTGGTTAGGATGACAGTAACACGTGTCGCGATATGGTGGTTCGAGTTGGCCAATAACGAAAAAACTAACGGAATGGATGAAAAAACTTAAATTGCCAACTTTTGTAAGTTTAGGTATTAAAGTGTCACAAAAAAAAGTTTAAGCACTAACTTGACAATCGGCAAAAAATTCAAAAAAGGCATTTAAGCCTTAATTTTTTTTTATACATTTTGATATAATTTTATTTGTTTTCCAATTAGTTATATTATTTTATTTATTAACTAATTTTGGTAGTGATTATTTTGAATTGATTTCCAGTATTTTATTTCCTAATCTTCATTAATATTTTATTATTTCTTTAAATTACTCGTTAATTTGATTTTTCTGATTTTCAGATATTTTATTTACTTTCCTATTTTGATATTATTGATTTCCTAATATTATTGTATTTTATTCACTTTCTAATTTGAGGTTAGATCATAATCAAATAGGTGATTGTCATTCATTGCGAAATTATTGTTAGGTGAACTGATCGATTAGTGCTTTCCCCTAATCGATTAGTTGGTCCCAGATTGAAGCCGGACAAAAATGCGAAATAAAAAAAAAACACATTAAAATCGAACATTTTTTACTTACCATCAGTTTGTATGTTACAATTGTTGTGACACATTGCACATTCTGAATAATTATATTTCGTAGTGATAGTTAAAGTATTTCTTCATATGACATATAAAAAAATTATGTTATTCAATAGACTCGAAGAAATTCGGAATGGCAATGACATGAACATACATGAAGAATAAACAACAATTACGTATAATTAAGTACAATTTTGAATTACCAATTTTCCAAGTTTAGAGAGTTTACATTTTCGGAAAGCATGCAAACAAAATATGTTTCTTCCTATTTGAATGTACATAAATGAAAATCCAATAAAATAATTTTTACATATTCGTCAAGTTCTGATGAGCTCTCATTTCTTCGTTATATTGGTTGTACTTGTTCCGTACTGTGATTCGTTCACCGTTGTCTTCATTATCTACAATTGAAATTGCTAATTCTCCTCGACGTCAATAACGGCATGCATTAGGTAATTATAATTTTTTTTATGCATTTTGATATAATTTTATTTACTAACTAATTTTGGTAATTTCCTAATCTTGATTAACATTTTATTAATTCTTTATATTACTCATTGATTTGATTTTTCTGATTTTCAAATATTTAATTTACTTTCATATTTTGATATTATTGATTTCTTAATATTATTGTATATTATTCACTTTCTAATTTGGGGTTAGATTATAATCAAATAGGTGATTTTCATTCATTGCGAAATTACTGTTAGGTGAACTTGTGCCGCAGAACCCAAAGGAGCATCCGCGGTGGGATTCTCTGTGTTTTTCCTTCTGCCTGACACCAAAAGATTCTTACTTCTGGGTGTCATGATTCATTTACAAAATCAGTCTGAATTAAACGTAATCGATTGAGTTAGAGTTTGAAACGCAAATGAAGCTCGAAAGAGAGAGCGTGAAAGTGAATTCTGAGCCCTAATATTTTTGTATATCACCCACGTACAACATAATTGATTAAGTTTATGTTAACAATGGTAAATCGTTGTAATTCTATTGTAATTCACACAATGAATTATAATTCACATAAACCTAATCGATTATTTTTCAATCATAATCGATTAGGTACATGTTAACAATGGTAAATCGTTATAATTATGTTGTAATTGACACACTGAATTATAATTCACAGAAACCTAATCGATTATGTTCTCAATCATAATTGATTAGGTCCATGTTAACAATGGTAAATCGTTGTAATTGACAATTACCTAATCGATTATGTTCTCAATCATAATCGATTTGATTTCTCCGCGAAATAATGAATTGTTTTAATTCTTATGTACATCCCACTGACTTGATGTAATCAAAATGTGATTATATTTATCATCGAAATATAATTGATTACTCAATCAACCTAATCATTGATATTTTATCTAAAAATTCTCAATTGTTGTGACCGTGGAGTAATTCCTAATGATTTATAATTTCTTGTTGTAATTCACCAAAAAAATGGGGATTACAACTCATGTAGAAATTACGAGACGGAGGATTACAATTTTGTAAAATGAGAAACAATTATATTACATAAATTAAAATATTGTAATATTATTATTATATTAAATGAATAAAAAATTGATTTAAACGATCAAAAAAAAAATTAGTTAACATAAATCATAGGTAAATTAAGTGAAATTACATTTTTGACCATTTAATGTAATAATAATTTTCCCCCTAGTGTATGGTACACCAGGGGTGTGCGCGCAACTGGGACTCGTTTAGAAAACGAGCTCGAGGTCGACTCCTTAACCTCACGAACCGAGCTGAACACTAGCCTTTACTTTGTAATTGATTGGTTGCAGCCCTGAGTATGCTACCAATTCAAATTAGGGGTTTGATAGATCCACTATTGCTGATTAATTTGATTGTGTATATGATGCTGAATTTAGGGAACCTTACAATTAAAAGCTTAGAGGAACGTACTTGGAGTGCATTAATGTGGTTAGATAGATATGTAGCTTTAAAATCCAAAATAAATAGATTGATGGTGAAGACCGACACTTGGTTCATGATAATTTGTTTCCGAATCGTGTGGGGTCACAACAGTTCTGAAGCAGTTTTAGGTTAGGATTGTGTTTACAAAAAGACAAGAGAAACACAACACCAACTGTAGCATTTAAAGCTGAATGGAAGGCAAAAAAACAGATGGTTTGGGTAGATGTGGTAATAACTCCTATAATTAAATCTTTTGATATTCCAATTTGTTCACAACACTCTACATTTACAAGATTAAATCTTAAAAGAAGTGGTTGCTTCACATTTACTCATCACAGGCTAATATTGTAGTGTTTTTATGAAAAACCAAAAGGTCATGCCAAAATTAACTTTTGAATTGCTATGAATCTCATCTTCTAATCCTACTTAATTAAAGCTGAATAACTTAGTTTGTAGCAATAATTTCACAGCTACATGTAATAAATGAGAAGTAGACTGTGAAGTTCCCATATTGCCCTAAACTAAACATAGTATTATGGACTGAATTGCGTACTTGGCAAGTTACTTCCTGACCAGTTTCTACTGCTAGACCCACAACAATTAATGGGTATTTATACGTGCATGTGTATATGAAGGGATAGCATTTCTATCATTTCCATTGAGGGCATGGAGATAATGGGAGATCTTGAAAGAGAATTACAGGAAATGAGAGAGTTTTACAGGGTTGGAAATACAAGAGATGCCTCCTGGAGAAAGTCACAGCTTAAAGGGTTACTTAAGCTTGTCAAGGAAAATCAAAATGAAATGTTCTTGGCTCTTCACCAAGATCTAGGAAAACATCACACTGAAGCTTTCAGAGATGAGGTATCCTTTTTTGATCGTAAACTTATTTAGTTTTTCTACTTATTATTACATTTTTTGGTATAAATTCGCAGGTTGGGACTTTGATTAAATCTCTTAATCTTGCTTTGAGTAGTTTGAAACAATGGATGTCAGGCAGAAAGGTACATTTCTTAGACTCTAGTTTATTTTGAGATTTTTCTTTGTCTAACTGCTGATAAAAGTTTGAATGTATGAGAAATATGAAGAACAACATATATATATTTATATAAATTGTAATTAGAAACTTTGGATGTGATTGTTATATTTAGTTGAAGTTTATGAAGCTGTATTACAGATAATGAAAGTCATGAAAACGGAAGTTAGATTTTTAAAATTGTTGTTACTTTCACATACTGTTTCCTTTCTTCATCAATTGTTCTTCAATTCAAAACATGTCATGAGTTCCCACCCAATGCAGATCCGACACTTGGCAACATATATTTCAAAAGGGTTGTTCTTATCTTTCCATTTTTATTGTGTCCATAATTAACCAAAAAAATATTACTATGATCACAAGTTTTCTTATCGAAAATCCTTAATGGTTGCTAACTTGATAGGCCAAACTTCCACAAATTGCATTACTCACAACTGCAAAAATTGTTCCTGACCCTCTAGGTCTTGTGCTCATAATTTCTTCCTGGAATTTTCCAATCGGTAAGTGTTAATATTATTTTTTTTAATTATCGTATTTTTAAACTCTATTGACTTCATTACAATATTTCTTTTGTATATATACACAATGCAGGACTGTCATTGGAACCACTAATAGGAGCATTAGCAGCAGGAAACGTTGCTGTTTTAAAGCCTTCAGAGTTAGCACCGGCATGTTCTTCTCTTCTAGCCAACTTAGTCACTAAATACGTAGATGATAGGGCTGTCAAGGTTATCGAAGGCGATTCCTCTGTTGGGGAACAACTCCTCCTTCAACGATGGGATAAAATCTTTTTTACGGGTATAATCTACTATTTGAATTTTGGCTTATGTTGTTTACGAGTGTCTAAACATATATTAAGAATCATAATAGTGAAGAAGAATATTGTTGACATAAATTGAATGGCAGGAAGTGGAAGAGTGGGAAGGATAGTAATGGGAGCAGCGGCACAGCATCTAACTCCTGTGACTCTCGAGTTAGGTGGAAAATGTCCTGCTGTTATTGATTCCCTTTCTTGGTCTTGGGACATTCAGGTTATTAATGAATCCATGATCCATCTCACTCTTTCATTTATTTAAATTTGAATGTCAGCAGGATAATATATTATATGTCAATACTCATCTACTATATTTATATTGTCATCATTAAGGCGACAGTTAAACGAATTATTATGGCCAAATTTGGAGCGTGCGCGGGTCAAGCTTGTATTGCAATTGACTATATTCTGGTGGAAAAGAATTTCGCATCCACTTTGGTATGTATGAATTGTTAGGAGCAATTCTTGAATTTTTATACTAATTGTTTATTTACTCCACGTTTGATTTGTGTTTGTTTAAGGTGGAATTGATTAAGGAGATGATCCCAAAAATGTATGGGGAATACCCAAATGAAACTAAGAGCGTAGCACGGATTATAAACAAACAACATTTCATGCGAATCAAAAATCTTTTGATGGATCCCGCTGTTGAATCCTCCATTGTTCGTGGGGGTTTTATGGATGAAGATAATTTGTATGTAAACAGTAACTAATTTTTATTTTACTTCTTTTCAAAAATTATTAGTGAATAATGCATGTCATTAATCCCATGCAGATTCATCCAACCAACTATCCTGTTGGATCCTCCACTTGGATCTGCAATTATGGCTGACGAAATCTTTGGCCCATTGCTCCCAATTATAACAGTAAGATATACCTACGTATGCATATCCATATACATATACAAAATATATATAACATGTGGGAAAGAGAAGGCATTCATGTCCTATTTTGATATCTCATTTTAATTCAATGAAACCATTCAGTTCTCTCATATTTTTAGTTGCACAAATATAAAATATTACTCACTGGACCAAGTTCTTTCTCCATTCTATTCGCATTCAAACGTAGGACCACTTTTACAATAGAAGAGTTATATGATACCATACACATGTTGACAATTTTGTTTTCCTTCACCGTAAAACTTTGATTAGTGAATTAATTTCTATTATGTGGTTATCAGGTAAAGAAGATTGAAGATAGTATCGAATTCATAAACACGAGACCGAAGACACTTGCTATTTATG